>JBBHAA010003855.1:0-65400 GCA_037953035.1 Aquarana catesbeiana
AGGAAATCTCACCAATGGGGACACCGGGGGTTCCCTCCCACTTCCTGTACTGACCATGGGACAGGAAGTGATGGGAAATCTCCCTAATGGGGACACCAGTGATTCCTCCCACTTCCTGTGGGACAGGAAGTGACGGGAAATCTCTCGAATGGGGACACCGGGGGTTCCTCCCACTTCCTGTACTGACTGTGGGACAGGAAGTGATGGGAAATCTCCCCAATGGAGACACCGGGGGTTCCTCCCTGTCACGGAACGTCCCACACTCCGCTTGAGTGCTTCCGTCATATACCACTTCCTCCCAGTCTGTATACAGATATCCCAACCTCTCTGAGCACAACACAAGGCGACACTTACTTGTTGCTACCAAGAACTCACTTTATCCAGAACCAGAATACAGTCTTATATACACAGGAGAAGATTACTCTAACAATACAAATGTAACCTAATTAACATGAGCTAATTATCTAATCCTTTATACAGCCTAGGTGGCTGAGACGTGACCTTTCACCCAGACTTGTGGTCACCGAGCTTCACACAGTTATATCAACACAATAGCAGTTGTCCCGTCTCCTACATTGTATAGAGGACAATGTCACCAGCTCATTCAATTAACATAAACACAGGTTGATGACACCAGCATCTCCTCACAGGATGTGTCCCAGCAGAATGAATCCATTGAAAATCCAGGGCCCATAATCAAAAGGCAACAGGCTTGCATACAGTCCTCTCCAACAGCCTCTGTCCCGGCTAGGTCTGTGATACTCCCACTTCCTGTATTGACTGTGGGATGGGAAGTGTCAGGAAATCTCCCCAATGGGGAAACCGGGGATTCCTCCCACTTCCTGTACTGACTGTGGGACGGGAAGTGAGCGGACATCTCTGCAATAGGGACACCGGGGATTCCTCCCACTTCCTGTACTGACCATGGGACAGGAAGTGATGGGAAATCTCTGCAATGGAGACACCGGGGATTCCTCCCACTTCCTGTACTGACCGTGGGACAGGAAGTGACGGGAAATCTCTCCAATGGGGACACCGGGGATTCCTCCCACTTCCTGTACTGACTGTGGGACGGGAAGTGACTGGAAATCTCCCCAATGGGGACACCGAGGGTTCCCTCCCACTTCCTGTACTGACTGTGGGACAGGAAGTGACGGGAAATCTCCCCAATGAGGACACCGGGGGTTCCCTCCCACTTCCGATCCTGACTGTGGGACAGGAAGTGACGGGTAATCTCCCCAAAGGGGACACCGGAGATTCACCCCACTTCCGATGCTGACCATGGGATGGGAAGTGTCAGGAAATCTCCCAAATGGGAACACCGGGGGTTCCCTCCCACTTCCTGTACTGACCATGGGACAGGAAGTGACGGGAAATCTCTGCAATGGAGACACCGGGGATTCCTCCCACTTCCGATACTGACCGTGGGACAGGAAGTGACAGGAAATCTCCCCAATGGGGAGACACGGGATTCCTCCCACTTCCTCTACTGACTGTGGGACAGGAAGTGAGGGGAAATCTCCCCAATGGGCACACCGGGGATTCCTCCCACTTCCTGTACTGACTGTGGGACAGGAAGTGATGGGAAATCTCTGCAATGGAGACACCGGGGATTCCTCCCACTTCCTGTACTGACCATGGGACAGGAAGTGACGGGAAATCTCCCCAATGGGGACATCGGGGGTTCCCTCCCACTTCCTGTACTGACTGTGGAACGGGAAGTGATGGGAAATCTCCCCAAAGGGGACACCGGGGGTTCCCTCCCACTTCCTGTACTGACTGTGGGACGGGAAGTGTCAGGAAATCTCCCCAATGGGTACACCGGGGATTCCTCCCACTTCCTGTACAGACTGTGGAATGGGAAGTGACGGAAAATCTCCCCAATGGGGACACCGGGGATTCCTCCCACTTCCAATACTGACCGTGGGATGGGAAGTGTCAGGAAATCTCCCCAATGGGGAGACCGGGGGTTCCCTTCCACTTCCTGTACTGACCATGGGACAGGAAGTAAAGGGAAATCTCCCCAATGGGGACACCGGGGATTCCTCCCACTTCCTGTACTGACTGTGGGACAGGAAGTGATGGGAAATCTCAACAATAGGGACACTGAGGATTCCTCCCACTTCCTGTACAGACTGTGGGACAGGAAGTGACAGGAAATTTCTCCAATGGGGACACCGGGGATTCCCTCCCACTTCCTGTACTGACTGTGGAACGGGAAGTGATGGGAAATCTCCCCAAAGGGGACACCGGGGGTTCCCTCCCACTTCCTGTACTGACTGTGGGACGGGAAGTGTCAGGAAATCTCCCCAATGGGTACACCGGGGATTCCTCCCACTTCCTGTACAGACTGTGGAATGGGAAGTGACGGAAAATCTCCCCAATGGGGACACTGGGGATTCCTCCCACTTCCAATACTGACCGTGGGATGGGAAGTGTCAGGAAATCTCCCCAATGGGGACACCGGGGGTTCCCTTCCACTTCCTGTACTGACCATGGGACAGGAAGTAAAGGGAAATCTCCCCAATGGGGACACCGGGGATTCCTCCCACTTCCTGTACTGACTGTGGGACAGGAAGTGATGGGAAATCTCAACAATAGGGACACTGAGGATTCCTCCCACTTCCTGTACAGACTGTGGGACAGGAAGTGACAGGAAATTTCTCCAATGGGGACACCGGGGATTCCCTCCCACTTCCTGTACTCACTGTGGGATGGGAAGTGATGAGAAATCTCCCCAATGGGGACAGCGGGGATTCCTCCCACTTCCTGTACTCACTGTGGGATGGGAAGTGATGAGTAATCTCCCCAATGGGGACACTGGGGATTCCTCCCACTTCCTGTACTGACTGTGGGACAGGAAGTGACAGGAAATCTCCCCAATGGGGACATCGGGGATTCCTCCCACTTCCTGTACTGACTGTGGGATGGGAAGTGATGAGAAATCTCCCTAATGGGGACACCGTTGATTCCTCCTACTTCCTGTACTGACTTTGGGACAGGATGATGGGAAATCTCAACCCCCTTCCCAAATGACTCTATAAATATATATATACAGATATTTTCACCTTGCTGTGTCATTTTGATGAATGGCCAGTAGGGGGAGACTGTGTTTTATATTCCATAGGAATTTCATTTTATTATGGAGCTCTTCATCATTTGCTGCTGGGAGGGGGGGATTGGTGACATTGGGGGGATGGGTGACATTTGGGGTGAGGATGGGTGACATTGAGGGGGGGTTTGGTGACATTGGGGGGATGGGTGACATTTGTGGGAAGGATGGGTGACATTGAGGGGAGGTTTGGTGACATTGGGGGGATGGGTGACATTTGTGGGAAGGATGGGTGACATTGAGGGGGGGTTTGGTGACATTGGGGGGATGGGTGACATTTGGGGGAAGGATGGGTGACATTGAGTGGGGGTTTGGTGACATTGGGGGGATGGGTGACATTTGGGGGAAGGATGGGTGACATTGAGGGGAGGTTTGGTGACATTGGGAAGGATGGGTGACATTGAGGGGGGGTTTGGTGACATTGAGGGGGGATGGGTGACATTTGATGGAAGGATGGGTGACATTGAGGGGGGGTTTGGTGACATTGGGGGGATGGGTGACATTTGATGGAAGGATGGGTGACATTGAGGGGAGGTTTGGTGACATTGGGGGGGATGGGTGACATTTGTGGGAAGGATGGGTGACATTGAGGGGGGGGGTTTGGTGACATTGGGGGGGATGGGTGACATTTGATGGAAGGATGGGTGACATTGAGGGGGCGTTTGGTGACATTGGGGGGATGGGTGACATTTGATGGAAGGATGGGTGACATTGAGGGGAGGTTTGGTGACATTGGGGGGGATGGGTGACATTTGTGGGAAGGATGGGTGACATTGAGGGGGGGTTTGGTGACATTGGGGGGATGGGTGACATTGAGGAGATTTCTCATTTGCTGCTCATTGGATTGTGCTGTATATATTATCTGTGATCTCTCTGATGACATCACTGTTGATGGAAGATGGTGGGTGGAGTCCAGCGCTCTGAGGTCACGGCGTTGTATGTGAGATGGCGGGATAGTGAGAGGATAAATATGTCTACTTACCTTTGTGATTTTATTAATAAATGTCAAGTTTTTTATCTGCACTGTGTGGGGTGCTCTTTTTTCATGATCTGATATTAGAGGACTCATCTTCATCTGATGATTGGCTGGTGGTGTCCTGTCCCCTTGTTGGAGAACCTATCTCCATGTGACCTCTTATGATTGGAAGGTCTCAGTATTCGGGAAGAGTCCTCAGTGGGGGTGTTCTGTCCCCTTGTTGGAGAACGTACCTCTATGTGAGATATGACCTCTTATGATTGGGAGGTCTCACAATTTTGGACTGGTCTGGGTAAATTTTGTAGTAAATTAGCTCATGTTAATTAGGTTAGCTTTGAGTCAGTCTGCTGTATAAATGTGTGTGAGATCTCAAATAAAGAGTTAGTCCTGATGTACTCCAAGACTGGTGTTGTCTAGTTCTTGGGGGTTCCTATAGCCAGATCCATTGGACTCGTGTTCCAGAACTTAGGAAGCGGTATACTGATGGAAGCACTCAAGCGGAGTGTGGGACGTTCCGTGACAGTCTCAGTATTCGGGAAGAGTCCTCAGTGGGGGTGTTCTGTCCCCTTGTTGGAGAACGTACCTCTATGTGAGATATGACCTCTTATGATTGGGAGGTCTCAGCATTTAGGAAAAGTCCTCATTGGGGGTGTCCTGTCCCCTTGTTGGAGAACCTACCTCTATGTGAGATATGACCTCTTATGATTGGGAGGTCTCAGTATTCAGTAAAAGTTCTCAGTGGGAGTATCCTTTCCCCTTGTTGGAGAACCTACCTCTATGTGAGATATTACCTCTTATGATTGAGAGGTCTCAGTATTCAGGAAGAGTCCTCAGTGGGGGTGTTCTGTCCCCTTGTCAGACAACGTACTTCTATGTGAGATATGACCTCTTATGGTTGGGAGGTCTCAGTATTCAGCAAGAGTCCTCAGTGGGGGTGTTCTGTCCCCTTGTTGGAGAACTTAGCTCAGTGTGAGATGACCTCTTATGATTGGAACGTCTCAGTATTTGGGAACAGTCTTCAGTGGGGGTGTTCTGTCCCCTTGTTGGAGAACTTAACTCTATGTGAGATATGACCTCTTATGATTGGGGGGTCTCAGTACATGGGAGGAGTGCTCAGTGGTGGTGTCCTTTCCCCTTGTTGGAGAACTTACCTCTATGTGAGATATGACTTCTTATGATTGGGAGGTCTCATTATTCAGGAAGAGTCCTCAGTGGGGGTGTTCTGTCCCCTTGGAGACGTACCTCTATGTGACCTCTTATGATTGGGAGGTCTCAGTATTCAGGAAGAGTCCTCAGTGGGGGTGTCCTGTCCCCTTGTTGGAGAACTTACCTCAATGTGAGATGACCTCTTATGATTGGAAGGTCTCAGTATTCGGGAAGAGTCCTGAGTGGGGGTGTACTGTCCCCTTGTTGGAGAACTTACCTCTATGTGAGATATTACCTCTTATGATTGAGAGGTCTCAGTATTCAGGAAGAGTCCTCAGTGGGGGTGTTCTGTCCCCTTGTTGGAGAACATACCTCTATGTGAGATATAACCTCTTATGATTGGGGGGTCTCAGTACACGGGAGGAGTCCTCAGTGGGGGTGTTCTGTCCCCTTGTTGGAGAGCGTACCTCTATGTGAGCTATGACCTCTTATGATTGGGAGGTCTCAGTATTCAGGAAGAGTCCTCAATGAGGGTGTCCTGTCCCTTTCCCAGAGAACGTACCTCTATGTGAGATATGACATCTTATGATTGGGAGGTCTCAGTATTCAGGAAGAGTCCTCAGTGGGGGTGTCCTGTCCCTTGTTGGAGAACTTACCTCAATGTGAGATGACCTCTTATGATTGGAAGGTCTCAGTATTTGGGAAGAGTCCTGAGTGGGGGTGTACTGTTCCCTTGTTGGAGAACTTAACTCTATGTGAGATATGACCTCTTATTATTAGGAGGTCTCAGTATTCGGGAAGAGTCCTCAGTGGGGGTGTTCTGTCCCCTTGTTGGAGAACGTACCTCTATGTGAGATATGACCTCTTATGATTGGGAGGTCTCACAATTTAGGACTGGTCTGGGTAAATTTTGTAGTAAATTAGCTCATGTTAATTAGGTTAGCTTTGAGTCAGTCTGCTGTATAAATGTGTGTGAGATCTCAAATAAAGAGTTAGTCCTGATGTACTCCAAGACTGGTGTTTAGTTCTTGGGGGTTCCTATAGCCAGATCCATTGGACTCGTGTTCCAGAACTTAGGAAGCGGTATACTGACGGAAGCACTCAAGCGGAGTGTGGGACGTTCCGTGACAGTCTCAGTATTCGGGAAGAGTCCTCAGTGGGGGTGTTCTGTCCCCTTGTTGGAGAACGTACCTCTATGTGAGATATGACCTCTTATGATTGGGAGGTCTCAGCATTTAGGAAGAGTCCTCATTGGGGGTGTCCTGTCCCCTTGTTGGAGAACCTACCTCTATGTGAGATATGACCTCTTATGATTGAGAGGTCTCAGTATTCAGGAACAGTCCTCAGTGGAGGTGTACTGTCCAATAGGTGGAGAACGTACCTCTATGTGAGATATGACCTCTTATGGTTGGGGGTCTCAGTATTCAGCAAGAGTCCTCAGTGGGTGTGTTCTGTCCCCTTGGAGACGTACCTCTATGTGACCTCTTATGATTGGGAGGTCTCAGTATTCAGCAAGAGTCCTCAGTGGGGCTGTCCTGTCCCCTTGTTGGAGAACTTACCTCAATGTGAGATGACCTCTTATGATTGGAAGGTCTCAGTATTTGGGAAGAGTCCTCAGTGGGGGTGTACTGTCCCCTTGTTGGAGAACTTACCTCTATGTGAGATATGACCTCTTATGATTGGGAGGTCTCAGCATTTAGGAAGAGTCCTCAATGGTGGTGTCCTGTCCCCTTGTTGGAGAACTTACCTCTATGTGAGATATGACTTCTTATGATTGGGAGGTCTCATTATTCAGGAAGAGTCCTCAGTGGGGTGGTTCTGTCCCCTTGGAGACGTACCTCTATGTGACCTCTTATGATTGGGAGGTCTCAGTATTCAGGAAAAGTCCTCAGTGGGAGTATCCTGTCCCCTTGTTGGAGAACCTACCTCTATGTGAGATATGACCTCTTATGATTGAGGGGTCTCAGTACACAGGAGGAGTTCTCAGTGGGAGTATCCTGTCCCTTGTTGGAGAACTTACCTCAATGTGAGATGACCTCTTATGATTGGAAGGTCTCGGTATTCAGGAAGAGTCCTCAGTGGGGGTGTTGTTCCCTTGTTGGAGAACTTAACTCTATTTGAGATATGACCTCTTATTTTTAGGAGGTCTCAGTATTCAGGAAAAGTCCTCAGTGGGGGTGTTCTGTCCCCTTGTTGGAGAACGTACCTCTATGTGAGATATGACCTCTTATGATTTGGAGGTCTCAGCATTTAGGAAGAGTCCTCAGTGGGGTTATCCTGTCCCCTTGCTGGAGAACCTACCTCTATGTGAGATATGACCTCTTATGATTGGGAGATCTCAGTATTCAGGAAGAGTCCTCAGTGGGGGTGTTCTGTCCCCTTGTTGGAAAACGTACTTCTATGTGAGATATGACCTCTTATGGTTTGGAGGTCTCAGTATTCAGCAAGAGTCCTCAGTGGGGGTGTCCTGTCCCCTTGTTGGAGAACTTAACTCTATGTGGGATATTATTATTATTATTATACAGGATTTATATAGCGCCAACAGTTTACGCAGCGCTTTACAACATTAGGGAAGACAGTACAAGTACAATACAATACAATTCAATACAGGAGGAATCATAGGGCCCTGCTCGTTAGAGCTTACAATCTATGAGGGAGGATCAAGTGATACAAAAGGGTAATAGCTGTGGGGGATGAGCTAATGGAGAAAAATGTGCAGTTGTTACATGGAGGCAGGATAGGTTTACCGAAGAGGAAAGTTTCAGGGATCGCCTAAAAGTGGATAAATTTGGAGACAGTCTGACAGATTGGGGTAGGGAATTCCAGAGGATGGGTGAGGCTCGGGAGAAGTCCTGGAGGCGGATATGGGAGGAGGTGATGAGGGAGCTAGAGAGCAGGAGGTCCTGGGAGGAACGGAGATGGCGATTAGGTTGGTATTTTGAGACTAGACTAGTGATGTAGCTGGGGGCAGAGTTGTGGATGGCTTTGTAACTTATTGTTAGTATTTTAAATTTAATTCGTTGGGTGAGTGGCAGCCAATGGAGGGATTGGCAGAGGGGGGGTAGCAGACACTGAATGGAGACCAATGGAGGGATTGGCAGAGAGGGGTAGCAGACACTGAATGGAGATCAATGGAGGGATTGGCAGAGAGGGGTGGAGGACACTGAATGGAGACCAATGGAGGGATTGGTAGAGAGGGGTGGAGGACACTGAATGGAGACCAGTGGAGGGATTGGCAGAGAGGGGTGAGGACACTGAATGGAGACCAGTGGAGGGATTGGTAGAGAGGGGTGGAGGACACTGAATGGAGACCAGTGGAGGGATTGGTAGAGAGGGGTGGAGGACACTGAATGGAGACCAGTGGGGGG
Organism: Aquarana catesbeiana; assembly: GCA_037953035.1. Lineage (NCBI taxonomy): Eukaryota > Metazoa > Chordata > Amphibia > Anura > Ranidae > Aquarana > Aquarana catesbeiana. The sequence continues at coordinate 8,603 of JBBHAA010003855.1, forward strand.
ATTGGTAGAGAGGGGTGGAGGACACAGAATGGAGATCAGTGGAAGGATTGGTAGAGAGGGGTGGAGGACACTGAATGGAGACCAGTGGAGGGATTGGCAGAGAGGGGTGGAGGACACTGAATGGAAGCCAATGGAGGGATTGGCAGAGAGGGGTGGAGGACACTGAATGGAGACCAATGGAGGGATTGGCAGAGAGGGGTGGAGGACACTGAATGGAGACCAATGGAGGGATTGGAGGAGAGGGGTAGCAGACACTGAGTGGTTTGTAAGGTGGATGAGTCTGGCAGCAGCATTCATGATGGACTGAAGGGGGGAGGAGTCTATTTAAAGGTAAGCCAATGAGGAGTGAGTTGCAGTAGTCGGGGGGGGGGGGGGGGGGGATAACCAGGGAGTGAATCAGGAGCTTTGTGGTTTCATTGGTTGGAAAGGGACGTAGTTTAGAGATGTTGCAGAGGTTGAGCTTTGGAAAGTGATTGGATGTGGGGCAGAGAGGAAAGTTCAGAATCCAGGATAACACCTAGTACCCTGACATGTGGGGGACGGGTGGATGGTTGTGCCATTGCTCTTGACAGAGAAGTCGGGGGAAGAGGCACGTGGGGGAGGAAATATTATAAGCTCGGTTTTGGACAAGTTGAGTTTGAGGAAGTGATGTGACATCCATACAGATATGTCGGTTAGTAAGTTAGTGATGGGTGAGGAGACTGATGGAGTGATTTGAGGGGTGGAGAGATAGATTTGTGTGTCGTCAGCATAGAAATGATATTGAAAGCCTAGAGATGGGCTATCAGCTGACCCAGGGAAGAGGTGTAGATTGAAAATAAAAGAGGTCCAAGAACAGAACCTTGGGGGTGCCCGACAGAGAAGGGAAGAGGAGTGGAGGAAGTAGAATTGTAAGTGACACTGAAGGTGCGTTGGGATAGGTAGGCTGAGAGTCACTGATTGGGGAGTCTCAGTACATGGGAGGAGTCTTCAGTGGTGGTGTCCTGTCCCCTTGTTGGAGAACTTAACCTCTATGTGAGATATGACTTCTTATGATTGGGAGGTCTCATTATTCAGGAAGAGTTCTCTGTGGGGGTGTTTTGTCCCCTTGGAGACGTACCTCTATGTGACCTCTTATGATTGGGAGGTCTCAGTATTCAGGAAAAGTCCTCAGTGGGAGTATCTTGTCCCCTTGTTGGAGAACCTACCTCAATGTGAAATATTACCTCTTATGATTGAGAGGTCTCAGTATTCAGAAGGAGTCCTCAGTGGGGGTGTTCTGTCCCCTTGTTGGAGAACATACCTCTATGTGAGATATGACATCTTATGATTGGGAGGTCTCAGTATTCAGTAAAAGTCCTCAGTTGGAGTATCCTGTCCCCTTGTTGGAGAACCTACCTCTATGTGAGATATGACCTCTTATGATTGGGAGGTCTCAGCATTTAGGAAGAGTCCTCAGTGGGGGTGTTCTGTCCCCTTGTTGGAGAACCTACCTCTATGTGAAATATTACCTCTTATGATTGGGGGGGCTCAGTACACGGGAGGAGTCCTCAGTGGGGATGTCCTGTCCCCTTGTTGGAGAACTTAACTCTATGTGAAATATGACCTCTTATTATTAGGAGGTCTCAGCATTTGGGAAGAGTCCTCAGTGGGGATGTTCTGTCCCCTTGTTGGAGAACCTACCTCTATGTGAGATATGACCTCTTATGATTGGGAGTTTTCAGCATTTAGGAAGAGTCCTCAGTGGGGGTGTCCTGTCCCCTTGTTGGAGAACCTACCTCTTTGTGAGATATGACTTCTTATGATTGGGAGGTCTCAGTATTCAGGAAGAGTCCTCAGTGGGGGTGTTCTGTCCCCTTGTTGGAGAACATACCTTTATGTGAGATATAACCTCTTATGATTGGAGGGTCTCAGTACATGGGAGGAGTCCTCAGTGGGGGTTTCCTGTCCAGTTGTTGGAGAACTTACCTCTATGTGAGATATGACCTCTTATTATTAGGAGCTCTCAGTATTCAGGATGAGTCCTCAGTGGGGGGTGTTCTGTCCCCTTGTTGGAGAACGTACCTCTATGTGAGATATGACCTCTTATGATTGGGGGGGTCTCAGTACATGGGAGAAGTCCTCAGTGGGGGTGTTCTGTCCCCTTGTTGGAGAACATACCTCTATGTGAGATATAACCTCTTATGATTGGGGGGTCTCAGTATATGGGAGGAGTCCTCAGTGGGGGTGTCCTGTCCAGTTGTTGGGGAACTTACCTCTATGTGAGATATGACCTCTTATTATTAGGAGCTCTCAGTATTCAGGATGAGTCCTCAGTGGGGGTGTCCTGTCCCCTTGTTGGAGAACCTACCTCTATGTGAGATATGACCTCTTATGATTGGGAGGTCTCAGCATTTAGGAAGAGTCCTTAGTGAGGGTGTCCTGTCCCCTTGTTGGAGAACCTACCTCTATGTGAGATATGATCTCTTTTGATTGGGAGGTCCTCAGGGGTGGGGTCCGCAATCACAGAGGAGTCTTCTAATGATAGATTGAGGAGTGGATTGTTCTGGATCACCTTTCACTCTCACTCTCAGTAAGGTCTTTGGCTTTCACTGGACAATTATTATTTCATATTTCACCTTATTTGCTGTTATACTGTATGTTTGGTTGATTCTCAATTTATATTTAAAGATATGTGAGTGGCTTCCCTGTTGATTTCTTAAAGCACTAAGCATGGAATGGAATATATTTTTAAGGAGCCCTCAGTGTCTGGTCCTATAAATGAACCCTCAGTGTCCTGTGACTGGGCCCTCCGTTTCCTGTGACCAGGTCCTCAGTGTCTTGTCCCATGACTGGTTCCTCAGTGTCTTGTCCCATGACCGGTTCCTCAGTGTCTTGTCCCATGACCGGTTCCTCAGTGTCTTGTCCCATGACCGGTTCCTCAGTGTCTTGTCCCATGACCGGTTCCTCAGTGTCTTGTCCCATGACCGGGCCCTCAGTGTTTTGTCCTGTAATCGGGCCCTCAGTGTCTTGTCCTGTGGTCGGGCTCTTATGCCCCGTACACATGGTTGGATTCTCCGATGAAAAATGTCCGATCGGAGCGTGTTGTCGGAAATTCCGACCGTGTGTGGGCTCCATCGGACATTTTCCATCGGATTTTCCGACACACAAAGTTTGAGAGCAGGAGATAAAATTTTCCGACAACAAAATCCAATTGCGTCGATTCCGACTGTGTGTGGCCTGTTCCGACGCTCAAAGTGCCACGCATGCTCAGAAGAAATTCCGAGACGGAACAGCTCAGTCTGGTAAAATTAGCGTTCGCAATGGATACAGCACTTTCGTCACGCTGCAATGTTCAAAATGGTTTAATACAGCGCACTCTCTTCTTCTTTATAATGTGACAAGAATGAAGTAGTTTTGCTTCTCATATTCACACACACTTCTCACAAACCTATTTCTTTATTATTTATCGGGATTCCCTCAATATATTTTGATTTCTCACATCTGACAAAAATATTTTTATGTTGTATTTTTTATTTTTTTTCAGGCAGATTATTATTTTTTTTTTAGGTTTGTATTTTTTCCAAGGCTGATCTTTGTTTTATTTTATTTTTAGTTTTACTCCAGAATATTTTTGTGTGTGTTTTGTGTGTCAAGTTACCCCAACACCATTGATATCTTTTATTATTTAATCTGTAGGAGATTGTTTGGTGTTGTTGTCCCTTGTTAATTTCACATTGTATTTTGAAATGTACCTGAATCCTCACAAAGAAACTGTCCTTTTTGGATGAAAACACACATAGAAGAGTAGAATTTTCCAAAAAAATTCATTTATTAAGGGCTCACAACTAAACAAAGAGGGAGGCAACGCTGGAGAAACTGCAGAAATGGGTGAAGCCTTGGACCCCCAGGGCACACATCAACTATTTTCAAACAAAATTGGTGGCCTGAGGAGTCCATATCTAAGGGAGTGCAGTCTGGTCCAGAAGTCCCAGAGATCCGGAAAGCAGCAGATGACATCTGTGTCCCCAGGCTGTGGTCATACGAGAGACTGCAGCTTTTGTCAGACCAGACTGAACCCAGGGTCATCACTCTCTGGTCTTCCTTCCACGCCTCCTTCCACGCTGTGGCTCTGGTGGTGGAGTTGTGGCAGGAGGAGGAGGAGGAGGATGGTCCAACTCACTCAGGTGGGTATTGGGTGTTAGTTCCCCACTCACCCCCTTACTTAGGACTTTATACAGAAGGTCCTCACATATTTTGCGTTGACCCTCCTGCATGCCCTGCAGTTTTGTGGCAGCCATGCAGGCAAAGGCCTCTTCAGGAGTGGGTAAGGCTCTGAGGGATGCAGAAGCCTCCTGAATGAGCCTGAGCGCTGAATCCTGCATGGGAGTCGTCTTCCTCGCTCTTTTATATGGAAGGCGGAGGGGAGGAACCTGCGATTCGGTCAGGCTTCAACTTGTCCCAGGCTTCTCCTGGCTGACACTTAGCTCCGCCTCCTCCTGGCTGAGGTCTTCCTGTGTATAAAAAAGGGACATAGTTTGAGTTTTTTATTCATCAATCACACACAATTGTCACCTCCTGATTGTTGCAAATTGAATGTTAACAAATATAACAGACTATCCTTCTGAGCCCAGCAGTTTTCATTCTTGTCCCAATTTTGGGTGCCCACTACTGTGTATTGATATGTAAAACACTTTTTTCAATCAGCAATTAGTGATCAATAATAACATCTAGTAAACATCATTTATTTATTGCCCAGAAATCTGTAGAAGAATGCTATACCTGACTCCAGCTGGGCTCCTCCACTTCCTTCTGGCTGGAAGGCCCAGGTTGGATATCGGAAGCCTCAGCTGGGATGGAAGGAAGCGTGGAAGGAAGAGTAGAGAGGGATTCCCTGACTTCAGTCTGGTCTGACAGAAATCGCAGTCTCTCATAGTACCACAGCCTGGGGACATAAATGTCATCTGCTGCAGCTCCGGACCTCTGGGAATCCGTGACCTTATTGCGCTCCCTTAGATAAGTGCTCCTCAGGCCACCAATTTTGGCTTTTAAATAAGGGATGGTTGCTGTGGGGACCACCGGCTTCACCAACTCCAGCAGTTTCTCCAGCGCTGCCTGCCTCTTCTGTTTATGGTTATAATGGGGGTGTCTCACCTGCCACAGACAGGGCAGCTCCCTGTACTTGTCTATGAACAGGGGCAGGAAATTGTGGTCATTGAACCCATCCATTTTCTCTGCAAGACACAACACAAGACAAACCCTAATGTCAGGCCAAACTCCCCTAATCTTGTTACATATAGTTACATAGAAGGTGAGGTTGAAAAAAGACACAAGTCCATCAAGTCCAACCTATGTGTGTGATTATGTGTCAGTATTACATTGTATATCTCTGTATGTTGTGTGATTATATGTCATATTACATTATATATCTCTGTATGTTGTGTGATTATATGTCATATTACATTATATATCTCTGTATGTTGTGTGATTATATGTCATATTACATTATATATCTCTGTATGTTGTGTGATTATATGTCATATTACATTATATATCCTGTATGTTGTGTGATTATATGTCATATTACATTATATATCTCTGTATGTTGTGTGATTATATGTCATATTACATTATATATCCTGTATGTTGTGTGATTATGTGTCATATTACATTATATATCTCTGTATGTTGTGTGATTATATGTCATATTACATTATATATCTCTGTATGTTGTGTGATTATATGTCATATTACATTATATATCTCTGTATGTTGTGTGATTATATGTCATATTACATTATATATCTCTGTATGTTGTGTGATTATATGTCATATTACATTATATATCTCTGTATGTTGTGTGATTATATGTCATATTACATTATATATCTCTGTATGTTGTGTGATTATAGGTCATATTACATTATATATCTCTGTATGTTGTGTGATTATATGTCATATTACATTATATATCTCTGTATGTTGTGTGATTATATGTCATATTACATTATATATCTCTGTATGTTGTGTGATTATATGTCATATTACATTATATATCCTGTATGTTGTGTGATTATATGTCATATTACATTATATATCTCTGTATGTTGTGTGATTATATGTCATATTACATTATATATCCTGTATGTTGTGTGATTATATGTCATATTACATTATATATCTCTGTATGTTGTGTGATTATATGTCATATTACATTATATATCCTGTATGTTGTGTGATTATATGTCATATTACATTATATATCTCTGTATGTTGTGTGATTATATGTCATATTACATTATATATCTCTGTATGTTGTGTGATTATATGTCATATTACATTATATATCTCTGTATGTTGTGTGATTATATGTCATATTACATTATATATCTCTGTATGTTGTGTGATTATATGTCATATTACATTATATATCTCTGTATGTTGTGTGATTATATGTCATATTACATTATATATCTCTGTATGTTGTGTGATTATGTGTCATATTACATTATATATCTCTGTATGTTGTGTGATTATATGTCATATTACATTATATATCCTGTATGTTGTGTGATTATGTGTCATATTACATTATATATCCCTGTATGTTGTGTGATTATATGTCATATTACATTATATATCCTGTATGTTGTGTGATTATATGTCATATTACATTATATATCTCTGTATGTTGTGTGATTATATGTCATATTACATTATATATCTCTGTATGTTGTGTGATTATATGTCATATTACATTATATATCCCTGTATGTTGTGTGATTATATGTCATATTACATTATATATCTCTGTATGTTGTGTGATTATATGTCATATTACATTATATATCTCTGTATGTTGTGTGATTATATGTCATATTACATTATATATCCCTGTATGTTGTGTGATTATATGTCATATTACATTATATATCTCTGTATGTTGTGTGATTATATGTCATATTACATTATATATCTCTGTATGTTCTGTGATTATATGTCATATTACATTATATATCCCTGTATGTTGTGTGATTATATGTCATATTACATTATATATCTCTGTATGTTGTGTGATTATATGTCATATTACATTATATATCTCTGTATGTTGTGTGATTATATGTCATATTACATTATATATCTCTGTATGTTGTGTGATTATATGTCATATTACATTATATATCTCTGTATGTTGTGTGATTATATGTCATATTACATTATATATCTCTGTATGTTGTGTGATTATATGTCATATTACATTATATATCTCTGTATGTTGTGTGATTATATGTCATATTACATTATATATCTCTGTATGTTGTGTGATTATATGTCATATTACATTATATATCTCTGTATGTTGTGTGATTATATGTCATATTACATTACATATCCCTGTATATTGCGGTCATTCAGGTGATTATCTAATAGTTTCTTGAAGCTATCAATGCTCCCCGCTGAGACCACCGCCTGTGGAAGGGAATTCCACATCCTTGCCGCTCTTACAGTAAAGAACCCTCTACATAGTTTAAGGTTAAACCTCTTTTCTTCTAATTGTAATGAGTGGCCACGAGTCTTATTAAACTCTCTTCTGCGAAAAAGTTTTATCCCTATTGTGGGGTCACCAGTCTGGTATTTGTATATTGTGGGGTCACCAGTCCGGTATTTATATATTGTGGGGTCACCAGTCCGGTGTTTATATATTGTGGGGTCACCAGTCCGGTATTTATATATTGTGGGGTCACCAGTCCGGTATTTATATATTGTGGGGTCACCAGTCCGGTATTTATATATTGTGGGGTCACCAGTCCGGTATTTATATATTGTGGGGTCACCAGTCCGGTATTTGTATATTGTGGGGTCACCAGTCCGGTATTTATATATTGTGGGGTCACCAGTCCGGTATTTGTATATTGTGGGGTCACCAGTCCGGTATTTATATATTGTGGGGTCACCAGTCCGGTATTTGTATATTGTGGGGTCACCAGTCCGGTATTTATATATTGTGGGGTCACCAGTCCGGTATTTATATATTGTGGGGTCACCAGTCCGGTATTTATATATTGTGGGGTCACCAGTCCGGTATTTATATATTGTGGGGTCACCAGTCCGGTATTTATATATTGTGGGGTCACCAGTCCGGTATTTATATATTGTGGGGTCACCAGTCCGGTATTTATATATTGTGGGGTCACCAGTCCGGTATTTATATATTGTGGGGTCACCAGTCCGGTATTTATATAATGAAATCATATCCCCTCTCAAGCGTCTCTTCTTCAGAGAGAATAAGTTCAGAGCTCACAACCTTTCCTCATAACTAAGATCCTCCAGACCCTTTATTAGCTTTGTTGCCCTTCTTTGTACTCGCTCCATTTCCAGTACGTCCCTCCTGAGGACTGGTGCCCAGAACTGGACAGCATACTCCAGGTGCGGCCGGACCAGAGTCTTGTAGAGCGGGAGAATTATCGTTTTATCTCTGCAGTTGATCCCTTTTTAATGCCAATATTCTGTTTGCTTTGTTAGCAGCAGCTTGGCATTGCATGTCATTGCTGAGCCTATCATCTACTAGGACCCCCAGGTCCTTTTCCATCCTAGATCCCCCCAGAGGTTCTCCCCCCCAGTCTATAGATTGCATTCAGATTTTTACCACCCAAATGCATTATTTTACATTTTTCTACATTGAACCTCATTTGCCATGTAGTCGCCCACCCCATTAATTTGTTCAGGTCTTTTTGCAAGGTTTCCACATCCTGCGGAGAAGTTATTGCCCTGCTTAGCTTAGTATTGTCCACAAATACAGAGATTGAACTGTTTATCCCATCCTCCAGATCGTTTATGAACAAATTAAATAGGATTGGTCCCAGCACAGAACCCTGGGGGACCCCACTACCCACCCCTGACCATTCTGAGTACTCCCCATTTATCACCACCCTCTGAACTCGCCCTTGTAGCCAGTTTTCAATCCATGTACTCACCCTATGGTCCATGCCAACGCACCTTATTTTGTACAGTAAACATTTATGGGGAACTGTGTCAAATGCTTTTGTAGAATCCAGATACACCACGTCTACGGGCCTTCCTTTATCTAGAGGGCAACTCACCTCCTCATAGAAGGTTAATAGATTGGTTTGGCAAGAACGATTCTTCATGAATCCATGCTGATTACTGCTAATGATATCATTCTTATTACTAAAATCTTGTATATAGTCCCTTATCATCCCCTCCAAGAGTTTACATACTATTGATGTTAGGCTAACTGGTCTGTAATTCCCAGGGATGTTTTTTGGGCCCTTTTTAAATATTGGAGCTACATTGGCTTTTCTCCAATCAGCTGGTACCATTCCAGTCAGTAGACTGTCTGTAAAAATTAGGAACAATGGTCTGGCAATCACCTGACTGAGTTCCCTAAGTACCCTCGGATGCAAGCCATCTGGTCCCGGTGATTTATTAATGTTAAGTTTCTCAAGTCTAATTTTAATTCCGTCCTCTGTTAACCATGTAGGTGCTTCCTGTGTTGTGTCCTGAGGATAAACACTGCAGTTTTAGTTACTGAAGCCCCCCGATTCACTCGTGAAGACTGAGGAGAAGAATAAATTCAATACCTTTGCCATCTCCCCATCCTTTGTAACCAGATGTCCTTCCTCATTCTTTATGGGGCCAATATGGTCTGTCCTCCCTTTTTTACTGTTTACATACTTAAAGAATTTCTTGGGATTTTTTTGCTCTCCTCCGCTATGTGTCTTTCATGTTCTATCTTAGCCGTCCTAATTGCACCCTTACATTTCTTATTGCATTCTTTATAAAGTCTGAATGCTGTGGATGATCCCTCAACCGTGTATTTTTTGAAGGCCTTCTCCTTTGCTTTTATATGCATTTTTACATTGGAGTTAAGCCATCCAGGACTTTTGTTCGCTCTTTTAAATTTATTACCCAATGGGATACATTGGCTAATGCCCTTATTTAATATGTTCTTAAAGCAAACCCATCTCTCCTCCGTATTCTTTGTTCCTAATATTTTATCCCAATTTATGCCTTTTAGCAAGGTTTGTAGTTTAGGGAAGTTGGCTCTTTTGAAATTCAGTGTCTTTGTGCAGGGCTGTCTTTAGCGCAGGGCAAACGGCACTTGCCCAGGGCCCAATCTTTGTTGGGGGGCCCGCGCTAGCCGTGAATTGGGGCCCCGATCACAGCTTTGCAGAGCGCACAGAGGTCACGGGAGGATGTATTCCTCGCTAGCCAGCTGTGAGGGGGCGGGGCCGGGAGCTCCACTGACGCTCTGACCCCGCCCACGTGCAGCCTGTGTACTCGGAAAAGAGCTTCTGTAGTGAGAGCCAGTGATCGGAGTGTGAGTGTCATTGGAGCTTCCAGCCCCGCCCCCTCTATACTGGCTGGTGAATAGAGGTCCGGGGGCGGGGCCGGGAGCTCCAATGACACTCCCACTCCGATCACTGGCTCTCACTACAGAAGCTCTTTTCCGAGTACACAGGCTGCACGTGGGCGGGGTCAGAGCGTCAGTGGAGCTCCCGGCCCCGCCCCTCTCAGCTGGCTAGCGCAGAATACATCCTCCCATGTCCTCTGTGCGCTCTGCAAAGCTGTCATCGGGGCCCCAATTCACGGGTGATGTGGGTCCCCCAACAAAGCATCAGTGGAGCTCCCAGCTGCTTTAGTGAGAGCAGAGAGTGGAAGCCCCGCCCACAGTCCTGAATGTATGTAGTGAGTTTGGCTGGTCAGGTATGTCCTTACAACCATAAAATGCCTGACTGCTTAAACCCTGAGCTGTGTTATTCAGCGGTAAAGCTGTGCATTGCTGAAAGTTCTCTGACCATCGCCTGTATAATGTCTGCAGTCTCTGATTGTCTCCTGTATAATGTCCGCAGTCTCTGATTGTCTCCTGTATAATGTCCGCAGTCTCTGATTGTCTCCTGCAGTATGTCCGCAGTCTCTGATTGTCTCCTGTATAATGTCCGCAGTCTCTGATTGTCTCCTGCAGTATGTCCGCAGTCTCTGATTGTCTCCTGCAGTATGTCCGCAGTCTCTGATTGTCTCCTGCAGTATGTCCGCAGTCTCTGATTGTCTCCTGCAGTATGTCCGCAGTCTCTGATTGTCTCCTGCAGTACGTCCGCACTCTCTGATTGTCTCCCGCAGTATGTCCGCAGTCTCTGATTGTCTCCTGCAGTATGTCCGCAGTCTCTGATTGTCTCCTGCAGTATGTCCGCAGTCTCTGATTGTCTCCTGCAGTATGTCCGCAGTCTCTGATTGTCTCCTGCAGTATGTCCGCAGTCTCTGATTGTCTCCTGCAGTATGTCCGCAGTCTCTGATTGTCTCCTGCAGTATGTCCGCAGTCTCTGATTGTCTCCTGCAGTATGTCCGCAGTCTCTGATTGTCTCCTGCAGTATGTCCGCAGTCTCTGATTGTCTCCTGCAGTATGTCCGCAGTCTCTGATTGTCTCCTGCAGTACGTCCGCACTCTCTGATTGTCTCCCGCAGTATGTCCGCAGTCTCTGATTGTCTCCTGCAGTATGTCCGCAGTCTCTGATTGTCTCCTGCAGTATGTCCGCAGTCTCTGATTGTCTCCTGCAGTATGTCCGCAGTCTCTGATTGTCTCCTGCAGTATGTCCGCAGTCTCTGATTGTCTCCTGCAGTATGTCCGCAGTCTCTGATTGTCTCCTGCAGTATGTCCGCAGTCTCTGATTGTCTCCTGCAGTATGTCCGCAGTCTCTGATTGTCTCCTGCAGTACGTCCGCACTCTCTGATTGTCTCCCGCAGTATGTCCGCAGTCTCTGATTGTCTCCTGCAGTATGTCCGCAGTCTCTGATTGTCTCCTGCAGTATGTCCGCAGTCTCTGATTGTCTCCTGCAGTATGTCCGCAGTCTCTGATTGTCTCCTGCAGTATGTCCGCAGTCTCTGATTGTCTCCTGCAGTATGTCCGCAGTCTCTGATTGTCTCCTGCAGTATGTCCGCAGTCTCTGGTAATCTCCTGCAGTATGTCCGCAGTCTCTGATTGTCTCCTGCAGTATGTCCGCAGTCTCTGGTAATCTCCTGTACTATGTCCGCAGTCTCTGATTGTCTCCTGTATAATGTCTGCAGTCTCTGGTGATCTCCTGCAGTATGTCCGCAGTCTCTGATTGTCTCCTGCAGTATGTCCGCAGTCTCTGATTGTCTCCTGCAGTATGTCCGCAGTCTCTGGTGATCTCCTGCAGTATGTACACAGTCTCTGATTGTCTCCCGCAGTATGTCCACAGTCTCTGATTGTCTCCTGCAGTATGTCCGCAGTCTCTGATTGTCTCCTGCAGTATGTCCGCAGTCTCTGATTGTCTCCTGCAGTATGTCCGCAGTCTCTGATTGTCTCCTGCAGTATGTCCGCAGTCTCTGGTAATCTCCTGCAGTATGTCCGCAGTCTCTAATTGTCTCCTGCAGTATGTCCGCAGTCTCTGTCTCCTGCAGTATGTCCGCAGTCTCTGGTAATCTCCTGCAGTATGTCCGCAGTCTCTGATTGTCTCCTGTAGTATGTCCGCAGTCTCTGATTGTCTCCTGTAGTATGTCCGCAGTCTCTGATTGTCTCCTGCAGTATGTCCGCAGTCTCTGATTGTCTCCTGCAGTATGTCCGCAGTCTCTGATTGTCTCCTGTAGTATGTCCGCAGTCTCTGATTGTCTCCTGCAGTATGTCCGCAGTCTCTGATTGTCTCCTGCAGTATGTCCGCAGTCTCTGATTGTCTCCTGTAGTATGTCTGCAGTCTCTGATTGTCTCCTGTAGTATGTCTGCAGTCTCTGATTGTCTCCTGCAGTATGTCCGCAGTCTCTGATTGTCTCCTGCAGTATGTCCGCAGTCTCTGATTGTCTCCTGCAGTATGTCCGCAGTCTCTGATTGTCTCCTGTAGTATGTCCGCAGTCTCTGTCTCCTGCAGTATGTCCGCAGTCTCTGATTGTCTCCTGCAGTATGTCCGCAGTCTCTGAGTGTCTCCTGCAGTATGTCTGCAGTCTCTGATTGTCTCCTGTAGTATGTCCACAGTCTCTGATTGTCTCCTGCAGTATGTCCGCAGTCTCTGATGGTCTCCTGCAGTATGTCCGCAGTCTCTGTCTCCTGCAGTATGTCCGCAGTCTCTGGTAATCTCCTGCGGTATGTCCGCAGTCTCTGGTAATCTCCTGCAGTATGTCCGCAGTCTCTGGTAATCTCCTGCGGTATGTCCGCAGCCTCTGATTGTCTCCTGCAGTATGTCCGCAGTCTCTGATTGTCTCCTGCAGTATGTCCGCAGTCTCTGATTGTCTCCTGTATAATGTCTGCAGTCTCTGATTGTCTCCTGCAGTATGTCCGCAGTCTCTGGTAATCTCCTGCAGTATGTCCGCAGTCTCTGATTGTCTCCTGCAGTATGTCCGCAGTCTCTGATTGTCTCCTGCAGTATTTCCGCAGTCTCTGATGGTCTCCTGCAGTATGTCCACAGTCTCTGGTAATCTCCTGCAGTATGTCTGCAGTCTCTGATTGTGTCCTGCAGTATGTCCGCAGTCTCTGATTGTCTCCTGCAGTATGTCTGCAGTCTCTGATTGTCTCCTGCAGTATGTCCGCAGTCTCTGATTGTCTCCTGCAGTATGTCCGCAGTCTCTGATTGTCTCCTGCAGTATGTCCACAGTCTCTGATTGTCTCCTGCAGTATGTCTGCAGTCTCTGATTGTCTCCTGCAGTATGTCCGCAGTCTCTGATTGTCTCCTGCAGTATGTCCGCAGTCTCTATTAATCTCCTGCAGTATGTCCGCAGTCTCTGATTGTCTCCTGCAGTATGTCCGCAGTCTCTGGTAATCTCCTGCAGTATGTCCACAGTCTCTGATTGTCTCCTGCAGTATGTCCGCAGTCTCTAATTGTCTCCTGCAGTATGTCCGCAGTCTCTGGTAATCTCCTGCAGTATGTCCACAGTCTCTGATTGTCTCCTGCAGTATGTCCGCAGTCTCTGATTGTCTCCTGCAGTATGTCTGCAGTCTCTGATTGTCTCCTGCAGTATGTCCGCAGTCTCTGGTAATCTCCTGCAGTATGTCCGCAGTCTCTGATTGTCTCCTGCAGTATGTCCGCAGTCTCTGATTGTCTCCTGCAGTATGTCCGCAGTCTCTGAGTGTCTCCTGCAGTATGTCCACAGTCTCTGATTGTCTCCTGCAGTATGTCCGCAGTCTCTGATTGTCTCCTGCAGTATGTCCGCAGTCTCTGATTGTCTCCTGCAGTATGTCCGCAGTCTCTGATTGTCTCCTGCAGTATGTCTGCAGTCTCTGATTGTCTCCTGCAGTATGTCCGCAGTCTCTGATTGTCTCCTGCAGTATGTCCGCAGTCTCTGGTAATCTCCTGCAGTATGTCCGCAGTCTCTGATTGTCTCCTGCAGTATGTCCGCAGTCTCTGATTGTCTCCTGCAGTATGTCCGCAGTCTCTGGTAATCTCCTGCAGTATGTCCGCAGTCTCTGGTAATCTCCTGCAGTATGTCCGCAGTCTCTGATTGTCTCCTGCAGTATGTCCGCAGTCTCTGATTGTCTCCTGTAATATGTCTGCAGTCTCTGATTGTCTCCTGCAGTATGTCCGCAGTCTCTGATTGTCTCCTGCAGTATGTCCGCAGTCTCTGGTAATCTCCTGCAGTATGTCCGCAATCTCTGGTAATCTCCTGCAGTATGTCCGCAGTCTCTGATTGTCTCCTGCAGTATGTCCGCAGTCTCTGATTGTCTCCTGTAGTATGTCCGCAGTCTCTGAACCTCTCCTGTAGTATGTGTATTAATGTGCCCCTTTATTGCTCAATTATTTGGGATTGCTCCACTGCTCAGTGAGAGGTAATGATGTGCATGAACCTCTAGCAATCAATGAGCAAACAGTAGTGATCTGCTTTAATCTCTAGCAACCAATCAGTAAATGCTAATGATGTGCTGTAACCCCTAGCAACCAATTATTGAGCGCTAATAATGTACATTAACCTCTAGCAACCGATCGGCAAGCAGAAATTATGTGTTGTAACCTCTAGAAACCAGCCATTGAGCAGTAAGGATAGGCTGTAACCTCTGGCAAACAATTGCAATCGCTGCGTGATCTGCTGCAGTAAACTGATTTTGAGTCTACCTGCTATTTTTTATATGTCTCAGAATGGAGGGGGGGGCCCCAAGAAAATGTTTGCCCAGGGCCCGATCAAAATTAAAGATGGCCCTGTCTTTGTGTTCCCTTCATGTTTCCTATTTGTGTGATTTATACTGAAACTAATTGACCTGTGATCGCTGTTACCTAAATTGCCCCGTATTTCCACATCTGTGATCAGGTCTGTATTGTTGGTAATCAGTAGATCTAGTAATGTTTTATTTCTAGTTGGTGCGTCTACCATCTGACCCATAAAATTGTCCTGCAAGACATTAAGGAACTGGCGAGCCTTACATGAATGCGCGGTTCCCTCCGCCCAGTCTATGTCTGGATAATTAAAATCCCCCATTATGATAACACTTCCCATCCTTGCTGCTAATCCAATTTGTGATAGGAGATCCGTCTCCACTTCCTCCCTCAGGTTAGGGGGCCTATAGCATACTCCCAGTATTATTTTCCCCTTAGCTTCATCCCTTTGGAGCTCTACCCATAAGGATTCCACCTCCTCTCTAGCTCCCTCAGTGATGTCATCTCTCACATTCACTTGTACATTATTCTTGATATATAGGCATACCCCTCATATAGGCATACTGCTTCCATTTCGAAGCAGTATAGGCCCAAGTTTAGATCTTACCTTCGTTATCACGATTGGCGCCTCCGATACTCCTTCCTCCGCTCACAGATCGTACGTACTACGCACGCGTGTTACGCTTTATACACACTGCGCATGCGTGTAACTCCGCCCGCCCCTGACGTTCTTTCGAGTCTATTCCCCGCCCCTTTTCGTCCGGCGCAGTGGGGGAAGACCACATGGCGGAGTCAGAGCAGGTGCGTGCTAATTATAGCAATGAGAAGGAGGAGGAGGAGGAGGAAAGCCCAGAGCCTGAAACGTCCCGATCCAGAAGGAGATTTAAGGCCTCAAATATGTCCTTTGGGGAGATGTTGGAGATGGTGGACATCCTGAAGAGGGCTGACTATGAGGGGAAGTATGGGCCTTACCCCAACCCCAATGTCAGAAAGGCCAAGATAATGGCGAAAGTGGTCAGGTGTCTGCACCGGAATTTTGGGGTATGACGATCGAAAGATCAGCTCAGGAAGCGGTGGTCGAACCTAAAATTATGAGAACATGAGCAGTACAGAAAGATCCGGAGAGTGCTGCAAAAAAGTAAGTAGTTGTGCTGTGTTCCTATTCTTTATGTTTACGTTCGTGCTGCTCCATGTGCTTTTCTTACAAGTGGACATTTTTAAATGGCAACTTTCATGTTCATGGGCACATTATTCGTTCGTATCAAACATTTTTCTTTCGGCCTCTAAAACACCATTGTTTAGGCCATATGCATTTGCCCACATTTTTACGCCCTACTTGTATGAAAAATATTTGGTTGTTGATTTGGGTTTGTTACTAGAATGAAATGCAAACTAGATTGTGTGTAAGGAGAGGACACTCAGCAGCTGTTTTCACATCTGGACACTGGAGCACTAGTGTGGGACACAAGAACACCATTTTTATTAGGGGGGCCACACAGGTGCTCCAGTGTATACTATGGGGGGACTACATCTGTGAAGCTTGTACAAGACAGGTAAAGTATTCAAGCTTGGCAAAGGACACTAAAAATTCTACATCTTGGAACTCTGCCAAAATAGACAATTGTACCCCACTTCCAAGCAATGTTTCATCTTTATATTTCGGCCATCAAATATCTGTGTGCTAATTATACCATTTTTGTTTTACATAGGGGAGAAAAGACTCGGAGGACACCCCTCATCCGAGGAGACCAGAGACCCCCCACCTCTGGAAGAAGGGGAAATCCACCCAACACAAGCTGAGCAGGAGGAGGAAGACGTGGTGGAACTAATCACCACAACAGGTGAGTGTCTGTGACCACAGGCTCAGGTAAGAGATGGATGCCGGCATATTTATAATACATGCTTTTTTTTGGTTTCTATCTTTTTAGGTGATCTTGATGTTGTGGATCCAGATCCTTTCACATCAGAAAGTGCCCAGATCCTGATCGGGGAGATCATGGGGTGTAATTTACAATTGGAAAACCTCAAGAAAAACATCAATGACGTTATTCAAAAAAATAATAACATCATTGATGTTTTGGGGAGAGTTTAAAACCCCTCCAAATCACTTTGTTTTTTTTTTTGTATGCTACAATGTGCAAAATGTTTTTGCGATTTTTAGAAAAGCCAAACTTTGAAGAGGCACACAGTGTGCCAACATGTGCTATCTGCCATCACGGGAGATCAATGGACGCGTTTTGGGGGTGCAACCCCTTCCTCAATAATAAAGTAGCTGAGAGGAAGGGGTTACACCCCCAAAACACGTCCCTTGATCCCCCGTGATGGCAGCTAGCACATGTTGAAAACAAATCTCTCCTGCGCTCAGGTGTCCAGGAACTGAACATGTGGTGCGACCACCTATAACAAGGTATTGCCTAGCGTCTTGCAGCCCTCCTCTGAACAATGGGTATTCATGCTAGAAAAAACAGAAAAAGAAGGAGGGCGCACTAACCTAGTGCATTACCACTATTAAACTTTATTGCAGCATAAAAACAGCAAAGATTATACTCACAAACGAGCTATCGAAACCAGCTTTGAAAAGAGCGCAAATGCGCTGTTCTATGGATCGACACACCAGGACCTATTGCCAAGAGGATCAGACCGGTGCAAATGGCCAATGGCTAACGCGTTTCAGGGGAGCACCCCCTTCTTCAGAGCCTGAACGGGCAATGGCTGGTCTCTCGAAATTGCCTCTCTATAGATGTATATATGTGTGTGCATAAGTACCTGTGTTTGCCACACCCAATTGGTAACGACGCCCCCTCACAAACAGCAACACCTACCCATTTAGGCTTACTCTCCCTGGACCCCTCCCTCTATGTACAAGCCCCATTTGCAGCCAGAAGATAGTACTGATAAAAACAAGCGACAGGCCTCGCTCTATGTTGCTTGCTATACATTGAGCTAGCAAAACTGTAGCAGAATCAGTATGGACCACAAAAAAACAAAAACAAAAAGGGGGGTGGTGGTGGGGGGGGCACCGACCACACATACCTCTCCTCCCACAAGCAGCTCCATAGGTAGCCCCATGCCGTGGACAAACCGCAGTAAATACTACGGGACTTCTCTGGCTCCCAGGAGCCATATGAACACTGCACACAGCGTGTGGAACGCACGCCGCCCGAAGGACCAGGAAGTGCGGGCGTTCCTGCGTTCCACCCGCAACTTCCGGCCGATCGTGATGTCAGTTCCCCTTCTACAAGCGTCAGAAGATGCTGCGTGCAGGGGACACGGCCCGGAAGCGCGGGTGTGTTTGCGTTCCACCCGCTGCTTCTGGCTGTCATGGAGCTGCCTGTGAGTGGCCAGGAAAGTCGGTGCGCGCGCATCCCCGTTGGTCCGCGCGCCTCCCACCAATGACTCCACTGTTGACAGCTATCCTAGGCTAATAATGCCTGCACAGTACAGGCAGCATTCAAGTTACAGCCACAGGCAGCTCGCAGCCCAAATCACTCTACAAGGACCATTCATGGGATGAGAATAGAAGGTAAAGATGTAATTAATAGACGGCACATATATATGGTAAAAAATAGAGATTAATCTCAAATGGGGAGGTTGGTGAGGGGATCAAAATCGATACCAAATGAAATTACTAATAGATGATATTCCGTTGGTGTGATCCGCAGAGGCATCCTTTCCAAGGTGCAATAGGTTAATATAACACATAATATATGTATGGTTCATAAATTTAAAACACGGTTGATTAGACAGCATATAATATATATATTTTTTCATAAAATATAGTATCTTAAAACGGTCAAAACATGAAAATCCATAGCAAAATTAAAATCAAAAAGAAATCCGTGCACTATGATACCTAAATAATACTGATCAAAAAAATATAATAATAACAATAAATAAGAGATCTAAAAACAAATGCTCATCGGCCTAAAACATTAATAACACCGTTAAAAACGCGTTAGCCATTGGCCATTTGCACCGGTCTGATCCTCTTGGCAATAGGTCCTGGTGTGTCGATCCATAGAACAGCGCATTTGCACTCTTTTCAAAGCTGGTTTCGATAGCTCGTTTGTGAGTATAATCTTTGCTGTTTTTATGCTGCAATAAAGTTTAATAGTGGTAATGCACTAGGTTAGTGCGCCCTCCTTCTTTTTCTGTTCTTTTTTTTAGCTAGCACATGTTAACATTGGCAAAATTGTGTGCATCTTGCAAATTTGGCTTTTCCTGGGGTGACTTCACCCCATCTGAATGCAATATCAAACACAGTTCCTAAATACTCATGTCTGATATAGCCTTCAAGTTCTACAAAATGTGAACTTTGTAAGATCAAGATTTGTGTCTTTCTTGTTGTTTGGAAACATGCCTGTTTTATCTTAAAAGGACATTTCTACTTTTTCTAATGCCACCCCAAAAATTGTTCTACAACAAACATGTTGGTTTGTTTTAAAAACCTTTTCTAAATGCACATGTGATTGTGCAGGTATTAAAAAGATTGTTAATCAAGAATGTGTGGATTATTGTCTCAATGCTACAACACTTTTGTGGTGCTCTAATTGCTGCTTTCTGTGACAATGGGGGTTATTTCCTAAGGGCAAATCCACTTTGCACTACAAGTGCAGTTTCAGTGCATTTTCAAGTGCTCTTGTAGTGCAAAGTGTCTTTGCCTTTAGTAAATAACACCCAACAGTGCTTTGTAAGGTTACACAATCACGCCATTTTCAGGACTCCCCACATTGCTGTCAGGGTCAGCTAAAACAAACACAAGCAGTAAATGTCACCAAAGATTTGCTTAATTTTTTTGTTTTATTTGATTAAGGTTTCACAAATTGTCTGGCATATTGATGGCCCCCCTACCCGCAAAGAACTCAAGGTATCTTAACCGGACATCACGGGCACTCAGGGAGGGCAAGCCAGGACGGCCACTTTCAAGCGCCGTCAGGGTTGTTTCATTTATAATTCCGGCCTCAGGCCCAACCGAGCCAGCATAGTTGGCAGAATGTTGCCGTAAAAGGTTATGTAGAACACAGCACGCCAGGATTATATGATTCAGTTTATACTCCGCCATATGGATGGGTGTAAGAAATAGGCGGAACCGGCTGGCCATTATTACAAATGTGTTCTCCACCACCCTTCTGGCTCTGGCCAGCCGGTAATTAAAAACCCTATGTTCCGGGGTGAGGGTCCTCATCGGGAATGGCCGCATAAGGTGGTCCCCCAGCGCAAATGCTTCATCCACAACGAAGACGAATGGGAGTCCTTCCACATTGTCTTCTGGAGGTGGCAAGTCCAAGCTGCCATTCTGGAGACGCCTGTAAAACTCCGTCTGGGCGATGACTCCACCATCGGACATCTGGCCATTCTTCCCCACGTCCACATACAGGAACTCATAAGTAGCCGACACCACCGCCAACATCACTATACTATTGAACCCCTTATAGTTGAAATAGTACGACCCCGAGTTGGGTGGTGGGACGATGTGGACGTGTTTCCCATTAATTGCCCCTCCGCAGTTAGGAAAGTCCCACCGCTGGGCAAAGTGGGAGGCCACAGTCTGCCATTCCTGTGGCATGGAAGGAAACTATGGAGGAAAAAAAAAAATTGTCTTTTTGCACATAAACATGGAAAGCAGATTAGACACAAACATTCTTGGCCAACATCCAGATACCATTTATTTAAGGGAAGTTTTAAACACCAAAGCATAAGGTACACCTATCATATTCCCCCTCCCCCCCTCTCATGGGCCATTTCTAACATTATAGGGGGTGTGTGGAATTCTTGGACAGGTAACCCTCTTCACTTCATTGAGAGATGAATGCCTAAATACAGGGTATTACTTGGAACAGCCCCTCCTTAGTTACACTATTGGCAGCCCACTGGACAGGTAAGAAGTGTCATAATACAAAGATATAAATACACACTGTACACATTTGAGGACATTTGAACATTCTGCTATTACCTATCAAGATAATAATAGGATACAAAAACTTTAAACAGTACCATTGGAAAGTATACAGGCAGGCCCTTGCACTACATGCTTTGGGGAATTCATCCATACATCTGACCAGTAAAGAGATGGGTATAGTGTGTATGGGTTTGGCAAAGTCAGCAGATAGATGATTGAGGATAGAGAATTGGGATCAGCTGACTTAGCAGTTGGGGGAGGGAGGGTTAATAAAAATGATTTGGGGACACCACAAAAAAAAGCCTCTGGCACTCTGCCTGAATTTAAAGCACAAATCACATTTCTAAACATTTTAGGGGGTGTTTGGGGTAAAGCACTACTATGGAGCTGATAAAATACATTGTTAAGTGACTACATGAGGTGAATATAGGGCAGGAGACACCATGCTGGGGAGGTTATTGAAGGGCAAATATGTATGAAGGACAAAAAATAAATACCTAAAAATCCAGCATGTATGAGAACAAAGGGGACATTCACAGCATATTCCAATCATGGTAATTAGGGAATGAGGAAAGAAATACAATATATTATCAAACATTCAATACAATAAAATGTGATATAAAAGGATAAAAATCTTACCTTCATATACTCCTTCTGCAGGACCTGGATGATGGCAGAACAGGTCTCTGGGATAATGATCCCCAGAGCCTGGGGGGAGATGCCTGTCGAGAACTTGAGGTCCTGCAGGCTTCTCCCCGTCGCCAAATACCGCAAGGTAGCGACGAGCCTCTGCTCCGGAGTGATGGCTTGCCTCATGCAGGTATCCTGCCTGCTGATATAGGGGGTCAGCGAAGCCAACAAACGGTGAAACATGGGGTCCGTCATCCTGAGAAAGTTCCTGAAATCATCAGGATTATTCTCACGGATCTCACGGAGCAAAGGCATATGACAGAACTGGTCACGCTGAAGCAACCAATTCTTGGTCCATGAACTCCTCCCCACCCTGTTCATGGACTGGACTTGTGTCAAGGTCAGGACCCCAACACCAAGCCCCCGCACAGCACGAACTCTACGAGGAGTACACATACGAAACATGGCTAGAAAACAGTCGGCTGCTCAGAACGAAGAAACAGAACGCACTGAAGAACAGCAAGGCCTGTGAAGAGCGACCTGAAAAACAGCAACGAGCGGGCAAGATCACACAGAAAACTCCGATACGAACTGACTGCACGCACTGAAGAGCAGATACAAACCCACAAGCACAAACTGAACGGCAGAAAACGATCTGAAAGCCACGAGTCTGAAAAAGCGCGAATCGTCTCTCACCAAACTTTTACTAACACGAGATTAGCAAAAGGAGCCCAAAGGGTGCCGCGCTTGGTTCTGAACCGGCCTTTTCTAGTCTCGTCGTACGTGGTGTACGTGACCGCGTGGTTGGCGATCGGAAATTCCGTCAACTTTGTGTGACCGTGTGTAGACAAAACAAGTTTGAGCCAACATCCGTCGGAAAAAATACGAGGATTTTGTTGTCGGAATGTCCAAACAAAGTCCGACCGTGTGTACGGGGCATTAGTGTTCCTATGACTGGGCCCTCATCCACAGCCCTCCTCTGTCCAAGTATACCACGTCCACAGAAACCCCTCTGCCCAAGTATGCCATGTCCCCTGCCACCCCTCTGTCCCAAATATACCACATCCACAGCCACCCCTCTGTTCGAGTATACCACATCCCCTGCCACTCCTCTGTCCCAAGTATACGATATCTACCCCTCTGTCCCAAGTATACCAAATCCCCTGTTACCCCTTTGTCCCAAGTATACCACGTCCCCTGTTACCCCTCTGTCCCAAGTATACCACATCCACTGCCACCCCTCTGTCCCAGTATACCACATCCCCTGCCACCCCTCTGTCCCAAGTATACCACATCCACCCCTCTGTCCAAGTATACCACGTCCCCTGCCACCCCTCTGTCCCAAGTATACCACATCCACCCCTCTGTCCAAGTATACCACGTCCCCTGCCACTCCTCTGTCCCAAGTATACCACATCCACAGCCACTCCTCTGTCCCAAGTATACCACATCCACAGCCACTCCTCTGTCCCAAGTATACCACATCCACAGCCACTCCTCTGTCCCAATTATACCACATACACAGCCACCCCTCTGTCCAAGTATACCACGTCCCCTGCCACCCCTCTGCCTCAAGTATACCACATCCACCCCTCTGTCCAAGTATACCACATCCACAGCCACTCCTCTGTCCCAAGTATACCACATCCACAGCCACCCCTCTGTCCAAGTATACCACATCCACAGCCACCCCTCTGTCCAAGTATACCACATCCACAGAAACCCCTCTGCCTCAAGTATACCACATCCACCCCTCTGTCCAAGTATACCACGTCCACTGCCACCCCTCTGTCCCAGTATACCACGTCCCCTGCCACCCCTCTGTCCCAAGTATACCACATCCACCCCTCTGTCCTAGTATACCACATCCCCTGCCACCCCTCTGTCCCAAGTATACCACATCCACCCCTCTGTCCAAGTATACCATGTCCCCTGCCACTCCTCTGTCCCAAGTATACCACATCCACAGCCACTCCTCTGTCCCAAGTATACCACATCCACAGCCACTCCTCTGTCCCAAGTATACCACATCCACAGCCACTCCTCTGTCCCAAGTATACCACATCCACAGCCACCCCTCTGTCCCAAATATACCACATCCACAGCCACCCCTCTGTCCAAGGTTTTACTTACCTCCTCACAAAAAGAAATGAGGTTTGTCTGACAACTTCTGTCTTTCATGAATCCATGCTGTCTTTTGCTTAAAATTTTCTAGCAAGAACTCGTCTGTGTCTTTTATTAAACTCTCCAGTATCTTCCCGACTATAGAAGTTACACTAACAGGTCTATACTTACTTGGTAAAGACTTTGACCCCCTTTTAAATTTGGGCACCACATTGGCCCTACACCAATCTAGTGGTACTATTCCCGTCATTAATGAGTCCCTAAAAATTAATACAATGGCTTTGTAATTACAGAGCTCAATTCTTTTAGGATCGGTGGGTGGATGTCATCAGGTCCAGGCGCTTTATCCACCTTTATTCTGCCTAAATAATTCTGGATCATATCACTTTTGAGCCATTGTGGAACATTTGGGGCTGTGTCACTACCACCCCCATTATGGACATGAGTCCTCCATGCTCCTTTGTATACACAGAGCTGAAGAATGTATTTCATTAATTTTATTCTATTTGTCACCCCCCAGATTATTGTGTAAAGGGCCTACACGCTCACACCTGACCTTTTTACTATTCATATATTTGAAGAATTTTGGGGGTTTGTCCTACTATCTTTTACAATCTGTCCTTCATTTTGAATTTTTGCGTCCTTAATTTCCTTTTTACATATTCTGTTATATTCTTTGTAACATTTAAATGATGATAGTGTTCCTTCATTTTTATATTTTATAAAAGCTCCTTTTAACCTTTTAAATGTATTGCCCATGGGAATATATTTTGCAGTGTGATCACATACAGTCTTTATAAATGTCACGGACTTTGGGCTGCAGGAGAATCATGGCCTGGAGAACTCTGTGTTATAATGTGTTCTTAAGTTATCCAGAGCTGGTCACTAATTGCTTGTGGCTTCTTATACAAGTTAGTCCTATGGGGGAGCCGGACTGTCTAAGGAGGTCATTGTTATAATAGGACTTGCTCTACTGTGTAAGGTGACCTTTGTCTGATATAATGGGAGTCGCCCTTATCTGATGGTTTGATGTATAAATTCAGCATGTTTCTAAAAATAAGGCAGTTCATTTTCTGGTGTACTCCAAGACTGGTGTTGTCTGGTCCTTGGGGGTTTTCTATAGCCAGATCCATTGGTCTCGTGTTCCAGGACTTGGGAAGCAGCTTCTTGGCGGAAATACCCAACAGGATGTCCGGAGTCCGTCACAATGAAGAATTCCCATTTCTGTTCAAGGTTGCCGACATTCCCTCCCAGTCTAAGTCTTGGTGAGCAGCCCTCATCCTTGGAAAATGTGCTCTCTTAAAGTAGGAGTAGCAGTAGGGGTGCAGCTGGGAAGAGTATGGCCCCATGAATATAGCGGCCCGTCCATTAGGGGTGCAGGGGCGCTGCCCCTTTAGCCATGCGTCTGGCCCCCTGATCTACATACAGGGCGCTGGAACATAGATTCCAATGGGGGGGGTTAAGCACGTGAATATTTGCTATGGCCACACTGATCCTGCTCCCGGCCAATCAGGAAGCGGGCCTTGAGACACTTCACCCGATTGGCTGAAAGAACTGTGATGCAGAAAAGGAGGAGAGGACTGCCCACCGCCCGTGGGAGCCTGCAACCCGCCTGCTGCCCACAACCTAGATGAGGTAAGTGCTGGGCTTGATGACTGACCGGGGGGTGGTTGTTGGCCGCGCCCCCTCGCCAAAAAAGAACACCAACCGCCACTGATACTAACACAGTCAACCATTTCTTTACTCTTATTGGTGGACAGCCATTATGATCCAGTTAATCTAGACATGTTTTTTCTCCCCCCCCTTTTTTTACCTCCAGTATACCATCAAGACGTAGGTCTCCTAAACCTACGGCCAGTTGCCAGACCCTTGGCTCATATATTACTGGCCTCTGATCGTTTCCTTACAAGATCAATCGGGAGTCATATAACTTTATTACAACTTTATATGTATGTGATTTCTATATATGCAACAGGTATGTCCTGTAATTGTGGTTTCAAAAATGTTGAGAAATTGGAATGAGACATCGATACGTTTTCTCTATAATTCTAGATTTTCTATGTGCTTGCCTTCCTGATGAAGCGGGCCATTGACCTGCGAAATGCGTTTAAAGTTCCAGCAAGCCACTCATCACCTTACGTGGTCATGGACGATGAGTGAAGCAAGATATGGAAATCAATTGAAGCTGTATGATATGTAGCGGTACGGGGGAGGGGGTCGGGGCTGCTGAAATGTTGGATTGTCTGTCACCCTGCCCAGCCCGGCATTCACCTCTCAGACACTCGGAGACAAAGAACAGTCCATATGCTTTGTTTTTTTATTGAGGGGATTGAACTTGAATGGGGGAAGGGAAATATGGGATGCCCAGTAGAGTTGATAGCACATACTTGCTATATACAGTCCAGTATATACACTCCATTTCTCCTCCTGCACATCACTTCCTCTCTAATCTTCAGGTATAGGTAGCACAAAGTGGTTAGGCCCGACACTGGCCCAGCCAGGCCTTTAGCATTTGCCTTTGCATGCAGAGACCGCGGACCCCTATAGTGTAGCAAAATAGAAAGTCTCTGGCGCCAGCTGTCCTACACATGACTACTGAGCCCAGTAAGCCCACTTCAGGACCTGTCAGCCCTCCTGGCTGAAGCTGCCTCTCCCCACTGCCCATCACGCCACAGTCCACACTTCTGGTTCTGCACCCATCTCAGACTGCAAACTCCCAGTCCTCTCAGGTGGGCCTCCTCAGTCCTCCCGACTGTCCCTCACTCACCAGCCCTCCTGGCTGCAAACAGTTGTCCTCCCTGGAGTCTCTCAGCAGTGTTCTCTCCCGCTGTCCTCTCCTTGCTCCCCCTTTGTGCCTCCGGTCCAGGAACTCTACATGCGTTCTTGAAGGTGGTCCTGACTGCACCCGAGCCCAGGCCCAAGGTCACCCCCTCCACCCCCAGACTGGGGAGCTCCCTCAAAGGCCCCAACAGCCTCCACACTTTCTCACTCAGCTCTTCCACCCGACAACTCCTCCCTAGCTGGGCTGGCCCTGGGTATTTAAGGAGGCCTGCCCCCTGCCAATCCAAGTTGGGGATTGGTCAAGGCTCCTTAGAATACCTCAGACAGCTCCACCTCTCCTCCTCTCTTTCCAGAATCCTATGGAAAGAAGAGGCAGGTCTTGGTGATGCTGCCTGTGAGTCACCAGCTGCTACCCTGAGCCAATCCCAGCCCACACAAACCAAAGTAAACAGGCCTGACCGCCAGCCAAGCCTACCTAAATTTACCTGTCCACAAAAATCCTACCTACCTAGAGGGTGCTACAGATACATTAATTTCCATAAATGTTAATATAACATGATTGTTAACATTTGTAAGAATAAAATTGACTCTTTTTAGAATTTGTGTGGTACCAATAAAGTCCTGATTTTCTGAGGTTACCGTATTTTTTGCACCATAAGACGCACTGCCCCCCCGAAAAATGGGGGGAAATGCCGGTGCGTGTTATGGAGCGGATATAGACCAGCCTTCCCGCCACTGCCGAACACCGGGCTGCCCGTTCGGATCCTCAGCTGTGGGTTGCCTGCTTCCCCCTGTCAGGACCGGAGCGTCTGTGAGTCTGTGACATGGAGTGAGGCAGAGCGGGTTCTCCCCGATTCCCCTCTCATTCTCCAGGCAGAACGGGTTCTCTGGATCCCCCTCATTCTCCGGGCAGAGCGGGTTCTCTGGGTCCCCCTCATTCTCCGGGCAGAGCGGGTTCTCTGGATCCCCCTCATTCTCCGGGCAGAGCGGGTTCTCTGGATCCCCCTCATTCTCCAGGCAGAGCGGGCTCTCTCGGTCCCCCTCATTCTCCAGGCAGAGCGGGCTCTCTGGGTCCCCCTCATTCTCCAGGCAGAGCGGGCTCTCTGGGTCCCCCTCATTCTCCGGGCAGAGCGGGCTCTCTGGGTCCCCCTCATTCTCCAGGCAGAGCGGGCTCTCTGGGTCCCCCTCATTCTCCGAGCAGAGCGGGTTCTCTGGGTCCCCCTCATTCTCCAGGCAGAGTGGGTTCTCTGGGTCCCCCTCATTCTCCGGGCAGAGCGGGCTCTCTGGGTCCCCCCTCAATCTTCGGGCTGAGCGGGCTCTCTGGGTCCCCCTCATTCTCCGGGCAGAGCGGGCTCTCTGGGTCCCCCCTCATTCTCCGGGCAGAGCGGGCTCTCTGGGTCCCCCTCATTCTTCGGGCAGAGTGGGCTCTCGGGGTCCCCCTCATTCTCCGGGCAGAGCGTGCTCTCTGGGTTCCCCCTCATTCTCCGGGCAGAGCGGGCTCTCTGAGTCCCCCTCATTCTCAGGGCAGAGCGAGCTCTCTGGGTCCCCCCTCATTCTCTGGGCAGAGCGGGCTCTCTGGGTCCCCCCTCATTCTCCGGGCAGAGCGGGCTCTCTGGGTCCCCCCTCATTCTCCGGGCAGAGCGGGCTCTCTGGGTCCCCCCTCATTCTCTGGGCAGAGCGGGCTCTCTGGGTCCCCCTCATTCTCTGGGCAGAGCGGGCTCTCTGGGTCCCCCCTCATTCTCTGGGCAGAGCGGGCTCTCTGGGTCCCCCCTCATTCTCAGGGCAGAGCGGGCTCTCTGGGTCCCCCTCATTCTCCAGGCAGAGCGGGCTCTCTGGGTCCCCCCTCATTCTCCGGGCAGAGCGGGCTCTCTGGGTCCCCCTCCGCTGGGCAGAGCGGGCTCTCTGGGTCCCCCCTCATTCTCTGGGCAGAGCGGGATCTCTGGGTTCCCCCTCATTCTCTGGGCAGAGCGGGCTCTCTGGGTCCCCCCTCATTCTCTGGGCAGAGCGGGCTCTCTGGGTCCCCCCTCATTCTCTGGGCAGAGCGGGATCTCTGGGTTCCCCCTCATTCTCTGGGCAGAGCGGGCTCTCTGGGTCCCCCCTCATTCTCTGGGCAGAGCGGGCTCTCTGGGTCCCCCTCATTCTCTGGGCAGAGCGGGCTCTCTGGGTTCCCCCTCATTCTCTGGGCAGAGCGAGCTCTCTGGGTCCCCGTCATTCTCTGGGCAGAGCGGGCTCTCTGGGTCCCCCTCATTCTCTGGGCAGAGCGGGCTCTCTGGGTTCCCCCTCATTCTCTGGGCAGAGCGGGCTCTCTGGGTCCCCCCTCATTCTCTGGGCAGAGCGGGCTCTCTGGGTCCCCCTCTGCTGGGCAGAGCGGGCTCTCTGGGTCCCCCCTCATTCTCTGGGCAGAGCGGGCTCTCTGGGTCCCCCCTCATTCTCTGGGCAGAGCGGGATCTCTGGGTTCCCCCTCATTCTCCAGGCAGAGCGTGCTCTCTGGGTCCCCCCTCATTCTCCAGGCAGAGCGGGCTCTCTGGGTCCCCCTCATTCTCCGGGCAGAGCGGGCTCTCTGGGTCCCCCCTCATTCTCTGGGCAGAGCGGGCTCTCTGGGTCCCCCCTCATTCTCTGGGCAGAGCGGGCTCTCTGGGTCCCCCCTCATTCTCTGGGCAGAGCGGGCTCTCTGGGTCCCCCCTCATTCTCCAGGCAGAGCGGGCTCTCTGGGTCCCCCTTATTCTCCGGGCAGCAGCATGAGCCGAGCACAGAGTTTAAAGACACAGAGCGGGCTGTGTCTTCATTCTATTGTAGAAAAATTCTGTTGGGGAAAAAATGTCATATAGGTGCAGTGTTATATGACCGCGTAATCTCCAGTCCCCCAATGCCATGAGGGTGGTTGGATTGGGCACTATAGCGGCGGTTGGATTGGGCGCTATGGCAGCGGTTGGATTGGGCGCTATGGCAGCGGTTGGATTGGGTGCTATAGCGGTGGTTGGATTGGGCGCTATGGCAGCGGTTGGATTGGGCGCTATGGCAGCGGTTGGATTGGGCGCTATGGCAGCGGTTGGATTGGGCGCTATGGCAGCGGTTGGATTGGGCGCTATAGCGGTGGTTGGATTGGGTGCTATAGCGGTGGTTGGATTGGGCGCTATAGCGGTGGTTGGATTGGGTGCTATAGCGGTGGTTGGATTGGGCGCTATAGCGGTGGTTGGATTGGGCGCTATGGCAGCGGTTGGATTGGGCGCTATGGCAGTGGTTGGATTGGGTGCTATAGTGGTGGTTGGATTGGGTGCTATAGCGGTGGTTGGATTGGGCGCTATGGCAGCGGTTGGATTGGGCGCTATGGCAGCGGTTGGATTGGGCGCTATGGCAGCGGTTGGATTGGGCGCTATGGCAGCGGTTGGATTGGGCGCTATAGCGGTGGTTGGATTGGGTGCTATAGCGGTGGTTGGATTGGGCGCTATGGCAGCGGTTGGATTGGGTGCTATAGCGGTGGTTGGATTGGGTGCTATAGCGGTGGTTGGATTGGGCGCTATAGCGGTGGTTGGATTGGGCGCTATGGCAGCGGTTGGATTGGGCGCTATGGCAGTGGTTGGATTGGGTGCTATAGTGGTGGTTGGATTGGGCGCTATGGCAGCGGTTGGATTGGGCGCTATGGCAGCGGTTGGATTGGGCGCTATGGCAGCGGTTGGATTGGGCGCTATGGCAGCGGTTGGATTGGGCGCTATAGCGGTGGTTGGATTGGGTGCTATAGCGGTGGTTGGATTGGGCGCTATGGCAGCGGTTGGATTGGGTGCTATAGCGGTGGTTGGATTGGGTGCTATAGCGGTGGTTGGATTGGGTGCTATAGCGGTGGTTGGATTGGGCGCTATAGCGGTGGTTGGATTGGGCGCTATGGCAGCGGTTGGATTGGGCGCTATGGCAGTGGTTGGATTGGGTGCTATAGTGGTGGTTGGATTGGGCGCTATGGCAGCGGTTGGATTGGGCGCTATGGCAGCGGTTGGATTGGGCGCTATGGCAGCGGTTGGATTGGGCGCTATGGCAGCGGTTGGATTGGGCGCTATAGCGGTGGTTGGATTGGGTGCTATAGCGGTGGTTGGATTGGGCGCTATGGCAGCGGTTGGATTGGGTGCTATAGCGGTGGTTGGATTGGGTGCTATAGCGGTGGTTGGATTGGGCGCTATAGCGGTGGTTGGATTGGGCGCTATGGCAGCGGTTGGATTGGGCGCTATGGCAGTGGTTGGATTGGGTGCTATAGTGGTGGTTGGATTGGGCGCTATGGCAGCGGTTGGATTGGGCGCTATGGCGGGCTGTTGCTTCTCCTCTTCCCTCTTCTTGATGATGTTCTGATTGCTCTTTATTGGAGATAGGTCATCTTTTATAAGGACGGTTCTCCTTCACACATTTACTTTATGTGCCTTTGGTTGGCGTTTTCCATTCAACCCATGGGAGCCGTTCCCATCTGACTGAGATCGCCCACAATCCTCATTTTCTCTGTATGAATTTGATGATATCTTTGATCGATGATCTGACCTGTTTTTTTTTTTTAATAAATGTTTATTAAAATTTTTCAGATATACATAAAGTCACAGTTATCTGGTATACATTGAAACAGAAGCTGATAATACAATCAATAAATAAAGCAGAAATGAAAGAACAAGTTCAAAATACTGAGCCTCTTACTAGGTGACTTCTGTATTAGTGATCTGACCTGTTTTTATCATTATCCATGGTTCTTTTATATGACTGTTTATCCACTCATCGGGTCTGCATTGTGAGAACTCACAGAAGAAAAAGAAGAAAGAAGAGAGGAGGAGGAGGAAGAGGAAGAAGAGGAAGAAGAGGAAGAGGAGGAAGAAGAGGAAGAGGAGGAAGAAGAGGAAGAGGAAGAGGAGGAAGAGGAAGAGGAAGAGGAAGAGGAGGAGGAAGAGGAAGAGGAGGAGGAAGAGGAAGAGGAGGAGGAAGAGGAAGAGGAAGAGGAAGAGGAGGAGGAAGAGGAAGAGGAAGAGGAAGAGGAAGAGGAAGAGGAAGAGGAGGAGGAAGAGGAAGAGGAGGAGGAAGAGGAAGAGGAGGAGGAAGAGGAAGAGGAAGAGGAGGAGGAAGAGGAAGAGGAGGAGGAAGAGGAAGAGGAAGAGGAGGAGGAAGAGGAAGAGGAAGAGGAAGAGGAGGAGGAAGAGGAAGAGGAAGAGGAGGAGGAAGAGGAAGAGGAGGAGGAAGAGGAAGAGGAGGAGGAAGAGGAAGAGGAGGAGGAAGAGGAAGAGGAGGAGGAAGAGGAGGAGGAGGAGGAAGAGGAAGAGGAGGAGGAAGAGGAAGAGGAGGAGGAAGAGGAAGAGGAAGAGGAGGAGGAGGAGGAGGAGGAAGAGGAAGAGGAAGAGGAGGAGGAAGAGGAAGAGGAGGAGGAAGAGGAAGAGGAAGAGGAAGAGGAGGAGGAAGAAGAGGAGGAGGAGAGAAGAGGAAGAGGAGGAAGAGGAAGAGGAAGAGGAGGAGGAGGAGGAGGAGGAAGAGGAGGAGGAGGAAGAGGAGGAGGAAGAGGAGGAGGAAGAGGAGGAGGAAGAGGAGGAGGAAGAGGAGGAGGAAGAGGAAGAAGAGGAGGAGGAGGAGGAGGAAGAGGAGGAGGAAGAGGAGGAGGAGAAGGAAGAGGAAGAGGAGGGAGGAGGAGGAGGGAGGAGGGAAGAGGAAGAGGAGAGGAGGAGGAGGAGGGAGGGGCGAGGAGGGAGGAGGAGGAAGAATGCCGCACAGGGCAGGGATCAGAGAGTGAGTGCGGAGAGGAGAGTCGGTGGGGGAGAAGTGACAGCCGTCAGCCTCAGGATGAAAACACTACATAGAAAAAAGTATAAAACACCATCATCAGTGTCCAGTGAATGAAAGGTTCAAAATGCACCCATACAGAAGAAGACAGGAAGTAGGCAATAGTGGTAGGAAGCAGTGAATGGTGGTAGGAGGAGGTGAATTATGGTAGAAAATGGTGAATGGTGGTTAGAGGCAGTAAATGATGGTAGGAGGCGGTGAATGGTGGTAGGAGGAGGTGGTGAATGGTGGCCGGAGGAGGTTAATGGTGGCCGGAGGCGGTGAATGGTGGCAGGAGGCGGTAGGAGGCTGTGAATGGCGGTGGGAGGCGGTGAATGGCAGTAATAGGCGGTGAATGTCAGTAATAGGCTTTGAATGGTGGTGGGAGGTGGTGAATGGCGGTAGGAAGCGGTGAATGGCGGTAGGAGGCGGTGAATGGCGGTAGGAGGCGGTGAATGGCGGTAGGAGGCGGTGAATGGTGGTAGGAGGCGGTGAATGGCGGTAATAGGCGGTGAATGGTGGTGGGAGGCGGTGAATGGTGGTGAGAGGCGGTGAATGGCGGTAGGAAGCGGTGAATGGTGGTAGGAGGCGGTGAATGGCGGTAATAGGCGGTGATAGGCTGTGAATGTCGGTAATAGGCGGTGAATGGTGGTGGGAGGCGGTGAATGGTGGTGAGAGGCGGTGAATGGCGGTAGGAAGCGGTGAATGGCGGTAGGAAGTGGTGAATGGTGGTGGGAGGTGGTGAATGGCGGTAGGAGGCGGTGAATGGTGGTGGGAGGTGGTGAATGGTGGTGGGAGGCGGTGAATGGTGGTGGGAGGCGGTGAATGGTGGTAGGAGGCGGGGAATGGTGGTAGGAGGCTGTAACAAATTGTCCCACACTTCCCTTTCGTCATACATCTCTTCCTCCCAGTCTGAATATAGATATCAGATCTTCCATATCGGAAGGTTCCCCCAGTGGGGTTAGTAGATTAAAGAAATAAATTGTTAGAAAAGGTTCTTGAAAAGTTATCATCATAACATGAACTCATCGCCATAAAATATGAGCTCTGGTCGGGGGATTTATTACCATTCAAAAGTACACAAAGAATGCAAACATAGAAATATACACAGCAATATGTATCCAATGATTGTTGTATAGGATTCCCGACGCGTTTGGATCTGAATAGTCAAAGTCTTCCTCAGGGAATTGGTTTCCTGTTAAAAAATTGTATTTTTAGCATTTTAATTATCAACGTATTATACAATATTATTATTATTATAATTTTCATGTGTATATGAGAAATTTACATGGGATATAATTACCAATAAAGGGTATAAATGGAAAGTCTCCTAACCAGAGTTCCTCTGAATTCGGTTCTTTGGCCTCTCACATTCCGAGGGGGACATCGGATCACCCAATATGTCCAACAAGGAGTCACACTGATAAATACCCCCCGAGGGAGGAAAGGGGTGAGAACTCCCGCACCTGACACAAATCCCCCCCCCCATGGATATCATTATATATATATATTGGGAAATACTCATTTCATTCCAAAAGGTCTCCAACTCTTATCCTACATTTGTATCCACTTTAAAAGAATGCTTATTACTACGCAACGAATAAATACGTTCTTATCTATCGATCTGTTCTTATATGTGTGATTGTATGGATTCATGTGGGGGGAATGAAGATGAGTGAATCCGTGATTAAAAAATTATGAATCTTTGGGGGAAGAAGGGGGTCCCTGTCCTCCGGGGGAAGAAGGGGGTCCCTGTCCTCCGGGGGGAGAAGGGGGTCCCTGTCCTCCGGGGGGAGAAGGGGGTCCCTGTCCTCCGGGGGAAGAAGGGGGTCCCTGTCCTCCGGGGGGAGAAGGGGGTCCCTGTCCTCCGGGGGGAGAAGGGGGTCCCTGTCCTCCGGGGGGAGAAGGGGGTCCCTGTCCTCCGGGGGAAGAAGGGGGTCCCTGTCCTCCGGGGGGAGAAGGGGGTCCCTGTCCTCCGGGGGGAGAAGGGTGGCACCCTCTCCTTCAACCACCCAGGTGCCCTCTCCTTCTCCCCTGGCCACCCAGGCGCCCTCTTGTTCACTAAATGGCCACCTAGGTGCTCTCCCCTTCTCTCCTTCCAGGTGACCACCCAGGGCCCCTCTCCTTCTCCACCTACCACCCAGGAGCCCTCTCCTTCTCCCATGTCCACCACCAAGAACCAGAGGCTCTAATAGGCTTCAAAATATGGTGGGCTTGGGGCACAGAGCACTGCGTCCCAATCCCACTCTGTTGTGTGGCATAGCAGATTAATTTTCGCTATTTTCACACTAATGTTCCTCCCTGCCAATCAGCAGGCAGGTCATTGAGACCTGTCTCCCGATTGGCCAAAGCATTAGGCGATCCTATTGGATGCCTAACACTTTGGCAGGAGAGGAGACATGGCGGAAGAAGCCTGAGGAGCCGAGCAGACCTGCAGCCACCTACAGAAGAGGAGGAGGAAGCCCCGTGACTCGGTAAGTGCCGCCGGACTGGCCACGGGGGGGTTAGTGACAGCCGAGCTGGGGAACGCGCCTGGCTGCATTTGATGGGCACAAGTGT
Source organism: Aquarana catesbeiana (assembly GCA_037953035.1). NCBI lineage: Eukaryota > Metazoa > Chordata > Amphibia > Anura > Ranidae > Aquarana > Aquarana catesbeiana. The sequence goes on from JBBHAA010003855.1 coordinate 43,441, forward strand.
CTGCATATACTGGGCACAATGATGGGGGTGCAGCTTTATGTTTTTCCTCGACCTCCCATACACACACACAGTGTTATTATGCACGGGGCCCACCCCCCTTCTCCTGAGCCGGCTAGGTCGTGTTGGGGCGGGGCTGCCGATTATGTAATTAAGCAACTTGCACCACTTCCGCCCACCCCAAGTCTATAATTTTTCTCGACTGAAAATTGCATCTGCGTATGCGCAGTGAAGCTGCGCAAACAGCTGTTTGGTGACGTAGCCGCACCGGAAGTGACAGGGTTGAGGTTTTGCATAGGTCGAGCTTTTTTTTTCAACAACACTGGCACTGGCTTCATCCCCAAGAGTTTCTCATGGGGCCCCCCACTGGTCCCGTTGGGTCAGCAGGGCAGACAGGAGGAGGAGGAGGAGCAGCATTAGCGGTTCTCTCTCCTCTCCTGCTTGTGAGGGGAAGGGGGAAGTGTCAGCGCTGGCTCTGAGCGGCTCTCCCTGGCTGTGATCCTGAGCTGTCAGTGAGCTTCGATCACCCAGTAAACAGCTGCTATCTCTCCTTGTGGCGGTGAGTGGACTCAGCACTGTGCTTATGGCAGGGGGGGTTATGGCTGCCAGTAGAGGCGGCTCTCTAATTAGGCAAACTAGGCGGCCGCAAGGCCCCTGTGAGTGTGAGGCCTTAGGCGACCACCTAATTAGAGAGCTGCCTCTTGTGGTGGGAGGAGCAGGGGGGAGAATGATGGGAGGAGCAGGGAAGGAGAGTGATGGGCGGAGCAGGGAAGGAGAGTGATGGGCGGAGCAGGGGGAGAGTGATGGGCGGAGCAGGGGGAGAGTGATGGGCGGAGCATCATAATGAATGTGTTTTTTGATGTTTTTCACATGCACTCACATAGGAGTGTTGTCGAAATGCGTTGAGATGCTCATGTGAAGCTTCTTTGTAGAACCCGGAATGTTCTGTGTAGTGCAGATGGGATTATAGCTCCCTATATTACATGGATATGGCCATCATGATGTCCTTTTTACATTTTGTACCATAAACTCAGCATTTTATATTTTCTCACTTCCTATATTATAAATACTGTCCGGAGAGGGGTCACCCCCCCGAATGTCCGATACTTACTGACTTCCATCTGGACCGGTGCCGACGTCTCCTTCCCCAGAGAATTTTCTGCTTGGCAGGAATATTGTCCGACATCCGTCTTCATCACCGGACTGATCCGCTGGAAATTGAGAACCACATATATGAACCAAGCGTGTCATAAGATCGATCATTACTGAGATCTGTACACGAGCGACTGAACCCCAATACTGTACAGTCATGTGAGAAAGTACACCCCTCCCCCACACACTGTATACAGATAAATATACACTCACCGGCCACTTTATTAGGTACACCTGTTCAGTTGCTTGGTAACACAAATTGCTAATTGTGACGGAACGTCCCACACTCCGCTTGACTGCGTCCATCATTATATCACGTCCCAAGTCCTGGAACACAAGACCGATGGATCTGGTCCTAAGTCCTGGAACACAAGACCGATGGATCTGGTCCTAAGTCCTGGAACACAAGACCGATGGATCTGGTCCTAAGTCCTGGAACACGAGACCGATGGATCTGGTCCTAAGTCCTGGAACACGAGACCGATGGATCTGGTCCTAAGTCCTGGAACACGAGACCGATGGATCTGGTCCTAAGTCCTGGAACACGAGACCAATGGATCTGGTCCTAAGTCCTGGAACACGAGACCAATGGATCTGGTCCTAAGTCCTGGAACATGAGACCGATGGATCTGGTCCTAAGTCCTGGAACATAAGACCGATGGATCTGGTCCTAAGTGGTGGAACACGAGACCGATGGATCTGGTCCTAAGTGGTGTTGGCAGGTTGGGTGGTATAGTGCCAGGTTAGGGTGATATAGAGCCAGGTTAGGGTGATATACAGTAGTGCCAAGTTAGGTGGTAGTGGCAGGCTAGGAAGTAGTGGCAGGCTAGGGTGGTGTAGTGCCAGGTTAGGGGGGTGTAGTGCCAGGTTAGGGTGGTGTAGTGCCAGGTTAGGGTGATATAGTGCCAGGTTAGGGTGGTATAGTGCCAGGTTAGGTGGTAATGACAGGTTAGGATCAGTCACTGTTTCTAATATGGCATATCCAGGGTCCCCAGAGTCTGTGTGTCTTGGGGGGACATGGACCTAAATCCAAAGTAACACCACCTCAAGGGTCCCCAGGCATACACCTCACAAAGAGCACCGTTCCCCCAAATGCCAGGGCCCATAATTGATAGGCAAGAGGCTGGAATTCAGTCCCCTCCAATAGCCTCTGTCCCGAGTGAGTCCATCACATTTCTCCCCCATCAAAAGTCGACTAACAAGGTCCCAGACCTCCACCTGGTCTGGACATGCGTTATTCAGGCAGAGTGAACTCACATAGTCAGTCCACATGATCTCCAATCTTGGCTGCACGGAATAGTTGTCATCAGGAGGTGTGAGGAAGAGGTCATTGACTCTCTATCCGGCTGTCAGCACTTCAGCTGGGTGGTCTTAGCTTGCTACTAGCAAGGGGGACCTAATAAAGGGGGTCCAACCCGCTACTAGCAAGGGGGACCTAATAAAAGGGGTCCAACCCGCTAGTAGCAAGGTGGACCTAATAAAGGGGGTCCAACCCACTACTAGCAAGGGGGACCTAATAAAGGGGGTCCAACCCGCTACTAGCAAGGGGGACCTAATAAAGGGGGTCCAACCCGCTACTAGCAAGGGGGACCTAATGAAGTGGCCGGTGAGTAAAGTAGGCACCAGAGGAGTGGCCGGAGGCGGGACCGGAAGCGGCTGATGGAGTGAGTTGGGAATGTGAATGAGTGTGTCCACCTCACTCCCATAATATGGCTGAGAATCCGGCTGAGAATCCGTCCCTGATTGCACATATAGAGAGCGAGGATTAAGCCGTCAGTACATCTTGGTGGTATGTGCCGAGCCCGGTGCCTGTCTCCGCGGACCCCCGTGCTTGTCTGCTGCCCTCGAACCCCCGTACCTGACTGCTGCCCGGGTCCTGTGGTAACACCCTGGTGGGCGGCTGCTGGAGCCGGAGCAGTGTGCTGAATTCCCCTCTGCCCTCGGAAGTCCTTGGGAGTCCTCGGAGGACCAGAGAGCTCCCGAAAGGAAGTCAGGTGACGGCGCGCTCTCGCGGGAGTGAGAGCGAGTACGAGTGAGGAGTGAGGAGTACCCTCTCGATAGCCCCAGGGCTCTAAGTAACGGAAGCCACTGTGAGAAGTATCTGCAGTATTAGACCGAGAAGCGGAGGTGACCGAGCCCCCCAGAAGCTGCAATCCCCAAACAAGCCACGGAGCCTGGGTGAGTGAGCGGATATTACAGTTGAAATCGAACTGTTTATTAAACGGTGGAGAGAGAGGGCTACTTAAGACTGCCTAAAGTTGTAAAGTTGTATATACAACTGACATTTAACAGAGGGGGATCCATAAGTGTTGCTTGGACTTTGACTGGGGTGAACCGGGTTGCCAGTGGTGTCCCTCTCTTTTGAGGTGGGAGAAAGGTGTCCCTCATTTGTGTCCTGCTGAAAGCTATTTCTTTGATAAAGAAGAGGAAAGAAAGGGAAAGGATCCCCTTTATAAAAATTTTTTTTTTTTTTTTTTTTTTTTTTTTTTCTTTTCTTTTCCTCCTCTTTCTCTCCCCCAAGTCTACACCAATTATCCGTTATATCCATAACCGTTATATTACCTAAGAAAATAAATAAAATTAAGAGAGAAAAACGGGGAAGTCATTATGTCCGCAAGGAGGAAGGGAGATGAACACACCAGCCAGGAGAGTATGGGAGTCCAGTCCCTGCGGTCAGCTAAAGACAAAGGGATATCGGCTACAGTGGCAGGAGCAACTGCGGCGGCAGTTGCAGCAACCGCTAAATTGGAAAAAATGATTAATGTGACCGACCACACTCCAACGAAAGGGGGGCAGCTAGTACAGAGCAAGACAACAGCAGATAGAAAGAGCCAGGGGGGCTCAATTGCACCAGTTAGCGGAACCACAGCAAAGAATCCACCAGCCAAAGGAGTAGGAGGAGCAGGGAAAACGTTGGAAACAGCCAATACCCAGAGTCAAGTCCCAGAGGGGGAGCCATCCCTGAAGGACATCCTTCTGGCAATAAATGCTTGTAAACAATCCTTGGGTGAAATGGCAGGACAGATGCAAGATATTAAAGAAGAAATTGCCCTAGTACGCCACGATCTAAAAAAAACAGCGGAGAGAGAGTGACAGAAATAGAAGGGAGAATAAGCCTTATAGAAGATGAGCTATATCCTATGAAACAAAGAGTCAAGATCCAGGAAGAACAGTTAAATAGACTCACGGAAAAAATGGACGAAATGGAAAATAGGTTGCGCAGAGACAATGTGAGGGTAGTGGGCCTGCCAGAGAGGAGTGAAGGCGCAGATCCAATAACCTTTTTCGAAAAGTGGCTGATTGAAACCTACGGAAGAGAGACATTCTCGCAGCAGTTCTCTATTGAAAGAGCGCATAGAGTCCCGTTCAGGCCCCCACAACAAGGAAATCCCCCAAGAGCTCTACTGCTGAAATTTTTAAATCATAGGGATAAAATAAACCTCTTACGCAGAGCTAGAGAAAAAGGGAACATATTCTACAAGGGAGCAAGAATCTCAATATACCCTGATTTCTCCCCGGGACTGCAAAAGCGTAGAGCGGAATTTTTAAAAATTAAACGTAGCCTCCAAGGGTATGATGTAACATATGCGCTTCTTTATCCTGCCAGACTACGAGTGAATGCACCTGGAGGAAGTCAAATTTTTGACTCCCCTGAGAAGGCACTGTCATGGCTGGAGGAAAAGAAGGACCAGTTACCATTGAAATAAAAAGGGAGTAGGGCAAAAAGAGTATAGAGCAGGGGAATAAATATATACACGTAAATATAAAGATATAAATAATAAAATTGGAACCATCATGGGGGGAGGGGAGTGAGGTGAGGAATACACACGGTTAGATGAATCAGAAAATAAGTTTGTATGTGAATGGAGGAAGGGTGGGAAGGGTGGAGGGTGGGAGTGGGGGGGACAGGGTGTGCGTAGAGTTGGTTTTGGAACAAAGAAAGGGTATGGGACGGTCACTAAAAAAGCCTCTAATGGTAACCTAGAATGGAGTGGGGGGAAAGGGGGGGAAGAAGGAGGGTTTTTGGTGGGGAGGGAAGGGGGGATGGGTGGGGGGGGGGAGTACACAAAACAAGGGAGATTATAAAGTATAAGAATGTAAGGAAATGCTTTGTACACTATTTATTATATTTGCTCACAGGACGGCACACCAGGCACAGCATAATTAGGATAAGTATAGGTCAAGGAATTGAGATATGAGTGTAAAATGTTTAGTCAAAGGTGGAGTTAGTGTAATTTTTAGTTGTCGTATTAATAGTGACAAGAAGGGTCTGAGCACTAAAACACAAAGGGTAAATATGTTGCACAAACTAAAGGAATATAAAAGTTCTATTGTTCTCTATTGTACTCTTTTTTTTTTTTGTAAGACTGGTAAAATGTGAAATCCCCCTTCTAGCAAGGACTATATATAGTAAAAATTAGATTAAGTGATGATGTTGAATATTGGATCGTGGAACGTTAGGGGGTTGGGAACCCCTGTTAAAAGAGCAGCGATATTTGATAGCTTGGATACATACAAAGTAAGAATAGCTTGTCTGCAGGAGACGCACCTAACAAAAGACACCAAAGGATATATGAGGAATAAGAGGTATAAGTACCAGTTTCATTCCGTGCATACCTCATACTCGAGAGGGGTCTCGGTATTAATTGATGGGGAGGTGGTATTCTCCTGCAGACAATGCGTATTAGATGAAGAAGGGGCGATATATTTTTATGCATTGTGCAATAGAGGATCAAGAATGGGTACTAGCTAATATATATATCCCCCCCCCATTTAGAATGGAGATATTGTATGTCCTATTGGAATTTATAATGGATAAACCGGGCCTACCAGTTATAGTGGTTGGGGACTTGAATATAGTTATGGATAAAAAAATAGACAGATTTCCTCCAGGGAAGCAGAGTCAGGGAGCGCAAGAAAAACGGATGTGTCAATATCTACAGGAAGCGGGACTATCCGACATTTGGAGATTACGGAACCCAGGGACACTACAGTACTCATGTTACTCGAGTTCCTACTCTACCTTATCAAGGATAGACATAACACTGGGCAATGAACTAGCAGGGCAAGCAATACAAAACATAGAGTATCATCCTAGAGGGGTGTCAGATCACTCATTAATGACAGTTGAAGTAAGCCCAAGAAATAAAAAAGAAGGCAGAGTATGGAAATTAAACCCGGCCTGGTTGGAAATTATAGGGGATTCGGAAGGGATGGTGTCTGAGTTGGACGAATTCATAAGGTTCAACTCAGACACTGTCACAAAGGGGGTGATGTGGGACACGTTAAAGGCATATCTGAGGGGTCTAATGATTCAGAAAGTGTCCAAAATTAAAAAAGCTTCACGAGATTGGGAGGATAAGACTAGGAGAGAGTTAATGGAAGCAGAGAGGGAGTATGTGAAAGAACCCTTACCTGATAAACAAAAAGAGTGGGAGAAAAAACAACAACGTTATAAAGACGCAATAGTCAGGAAGGTAGAAAATAAAAGATTGTTCCAGAGACAAATTATATATGGGGAAGGAGAAAAAGTAGGGAAGATGCTGGCCAGTATTGTTAAAAACAGTTCCCCCCCCTCTACGGTCCCAGTAATTAGAACTAAGAGAGGGGAAATATCGTCCCAGAGAGGGATAATTATAGATACCTTTAAAGAATACTATACGGATTTATATAAGTCCCGAGGGGCCAGGGAGGGAGAGGAAATGGACTCCTTTTTCAGTAAGATAAGTATACCAGTAATTGAGGAGGCAGATAAAGAAGAACTAGAGCGACCGATCACGCTAGAAGAAATTAAAATGGCAGTAGCAGAAATGGCCAACAATAAGTCACCGGGGCCAGATGGACTACCAACAGAAATATATAAAAGCTATGGGGATATACTGCTTCCGGAACTCCTTAAAGTATTTAACTGGGCGAAGGAGAGGGGGAAACTGCCATCATCAATGACGGAAGCTATAATTATTGTATTGCATAAAGAGGGGAAGGACCCACTGGAACCAGGATCTTATAGACCCATATCCCTACTTTGCTCTGATGTTAAGATCCTAGCAAAGGTCCTGGCTGGGAGATTAAGAAAGATCATTCACAAAGTAGTCCATCAAGACCAAACAGGGTTTATTCCAAATAGAGCAACAAGTATGAACATCAGGAGGGTTTTTCTGAATATTCAGATACCCACAGATAATACGGGCTCGAGAACAGTTATGCTGCTTGACGTGGTAAAAGCGTTTGACAGCGTAGAATGGGGGTACATCTGGCGGGTACTAAAGGAGTTTGGGTTTGGCCCCTCCTTTATTAACTGGGTAAAAATACTCTACAATGATCCCAAAGCAAAAGTAAGAATCAACGGTGACTATTCATCCGAGTTCCAACTAGAAAGAGGTTCAAGGCAAGGTTGTCCTTTGTCCCCTCTAATATTTGCTTTGGCAATGGAGCCACTAGCCATATCAATAAGGCAGAATAGGATAATAAAAGGATTCCAGAGAGCAGAGGGGGAAGAGCGGATCGCATTGTATGCGGACGACGTTCTCATATTCTTAGGTGACCTGGAGGGATCCCTTGACCAGGTATTGGAAATACTCTCAGGATTTGGAAGAGTGTCGGGCTTATCCATAAACCAGGAAAAATCGGTGTTGCTACCAATAGACTCTGTGGGAAAGAACGTCCCAGTAAGTAATATACATATGGAAATAGTAGAATCAACAAAATACTTAGGAATAATGTTAACAAAAGATCCAGGGGAATATTTAGACAATAACTTGACCCCCCTGTTGAGGAAATTTAAAAGCAAGAGTGAAATTTGGAGAGGCTTGCCTTTGTCGGTGGCGGGGAGGTGCAACCTTATTAAAATGTTGTGGCTTCCCCAGCTATTATACGTTATGCATAACTCTCCAATATGGATAAGCCGGAACTGGTTTAAAAAAATAGATACACTATTGAGAGATCTCATCTGGAAAGGGAGACCCTCTAGGATAGGACTACAAACCCTACAGCTGTCATCGCAAGAAGGGGGATTAGCGGTACCTCACCCAAGGGGCTACTTTTTGGCAGCACAGATGCAGCATCTGGGGAGAGGCCTTAGTTCTGATAATCATAACAGGAGAGAACTGATGATTATGGGAGCACCCCATGGGACAGTGACGGAAGTACTTGAGGCGAACTCCTTTTTGCACAAACCCCCAACGATTAAATTAATGAAAAAAGTTTGGAACACCATTAAGGCCATGAATGGAATGGGAGGTCTGATGAAATGTACTCCACTGTGGAACAATAAGAACTTAGAAGAATTAAAAGAAATAGGGAAAATAAAATCATGGGAAGTGAGAGGGATAAATAAATTAGCCCAGCTATATAATCAAAATACTTTAAAAACATTTGGATCACTTAAGGAGGAATTCGGTATCCCAGACCATTCATATTTTAGCTACCAACAAATTAAACATGCTTTGGGCAGACAGTTTGGAGGACAAGGGCCAGTCTGGAATAGGTCTGTTATATTTCAAAAATTAGACATGCCGGGAGGACATGGGGGGCCCATAGCCGAAATGTACCCGGATATTTGTAAAAGTATTATAGAGACTCCAGGAAAACTGAAGTGTAGAGCTAAATGGGTAGAAGATCTGGGAGCAATCTCGGATGAGCAATGGAAAGAGATACTGGCGGGAGGTCACCAGGTATCAATTTCACCAGCTCAGAAAGTCTCACAATTAATGCTATTGCATAGGACATACTATACCCCTAAAAGATTATTTAGATTTGGGGGGAGGAAAGATGACAAATGCCCCAGATGCCAGGAAACGGGGGATCTACTGCACATGATATGGAAATGCCCGAAGTTATTTCGCTATTGGTATGAAGTGGTGGAGACATTGAATAGGATCCTCTCTTTAGAACTTAAAATAGAGCCAAAACTATGCATCTTGGGAGTAGAGGGAAATATTAAAAGAGGAAACTTTAAAATTAAAATAGTAAGAAGATGCTTATTTCAAGCAAGGAAGTTAATAGCCTCAAGATGGCAGGCAAGAACCCCACCCACGAAGGATGAATGGATTAAAATGGTAATGGAAACAATGTGGAAGGAAAAAGTAGTATACACGAAGAGAAAGAACCTGAAAGAATTTAAAAGATTATGGAATCCTTGGCTAGAAGAAATGGGTTACCCAATGTGAGGGAACGATAAGAGAAGCAGCCTTATGGTAGCCAAATTAAGTAAGAAATAGTGAGGTATGGTTGGGGGAGGGGGGAGGGTAGGGGGGTTAGGGTGGGAGGAGGGTGGGGGGAACATATGTGGGGAAAATAACTAGAGTATACCTTATCTGCTATAATAATATGTGTTTACAAATGTATATATTTAAAATTGGTATGCCTGTCTTTAAAAATTTGTATAATGTGGAAAAAAATAATAAAGATTATCTAAATTAAAAAAAAAAGTAGGCACCAGAGGAATCCAGATCCAACGCTTGGCCATTTAAAATACAAAATACTTTTTCACATGACTTTACAATTGTGACAATACCTGCTCAGGGACTAGTGATCTATACCTAGTACATTGGATGGGTCACTATACCAATACCTGATCTATACCTAGTACAGTGGATGGGTCACTATACCAATACCTGATCTATACCTAGTACAGTGGATGGATCACTATACCAATACCTGATCTATACCTAGTACAGTGGATGGGTCACTATACCAATCCCTGATCTATACCTAGTACAGTGGATGGGTCACTATACCAATACCTGATCTATACCTAGTACAGTGGATGGATCACTATACCAATACCTGATCTATACCTAGTACAATGGATGGGTCACTATACCAATACCTGATCTATACCTAGTACAGTGGATGGGTCACTATACCAATCCCTGATCTATACCTAGTACAGTGGATGGGTCACTATACCAATACCTGATCTATACCTAGTACAGTGGATGGATCACTATACCAATACCTGATCTATACCTAGTACAGTGGATGGGTCACTATACCAATCCCTGATCTATACCTAGTACAGTGGATGGGTCACTATACCAATACCTGATCTATACCTAGTACAGTGGATGGATCACTATACCAATACCTGATCTATACCTAGTACAGTGGATGGGTCACTATACCAATACCTGATCTATACCTAGTACAGTGGATGGGTCACTATACCAATACCTGATCTATACCTAGTACAGTGGATGGATCACTATACCAATACCTGATCTATACCTAGTACAGTGGATGGATCACTATACCAATACCTGATCTATACCTAGTACAGTGGATGGGTCACTATACCAATACCTGATCTATACCTAGTACAGTGGATGGATCACTATACCAATACCTGATCTATACCTAGTACAGTGGATGGGTCACTATACCAATCCCTGATCTATACCTAGTACAGTGGATGGGTCACTATACCAATACCTGATCTATACCTAATACAGTGGATGGGTCACTATACTAATACCTGATCTATACCTAGTACAGTGGATGGGTCACTATACTAATACCTGATCTATACCTAGTACAGTGGATGGGTCACTATACCAATACCTGATCTATACCTAATACAGTGGATGGGTCACTATACTAATACCTGATCTATACCTAGTACAGTGGATGGGTCACTATACCAATACCTGATCTATACCTAGTACAGTGGATGGGTCACTATACCAATACCTGATCTATACCTAGTACAGTGGATGGGTCACTATACCAATCCCTGATCTATACCTAGTACAGTGGATGGGTCACTATACCAATACCTGATCTATACCTAGTACAGTGGATGGGTCACTATACCAATCCCTGATCTATACCTAGTACAGTGGATGGGTCACTATACCAATACCTGATCTATACCTAGTACAGTGGATGGATCACTATACCAATCCCTGATCTATACCTAGTACAGTGGATGGGTCACTATACCAATACCTGATCTATACCTAATACAGTGGATGGGTCACTATACTAATACCTGATCTATACCTAGTACAGTGGATGGGTCACTATACCAATACCTGATCTATACCTAGTACAGTGGATGGGTCACTATACTAATACCTGATCTATACCTAGTACAGTGGATGGGTCACTATACCAATACCTGATCTATACCTAGTACAGTGGATGGGTCATTATACCAATACCTGATCTATATCTAGTACAGTGGATGGGTCACTATACCAATACCTGATCTATACCTAGTACAGTGGATGGGTCACTATACCAATACCTGGATCTATACCTAGTACAGTGGATGGATCACTATACCAATACCTGATCTATACCTAGTACAGTGGATGGGTCACTATACCAATACCTGATCTATACCTAGTACAGTGGATGGGTCACTATACCAATACCTGATCTATACCTAGTACATGGATGGATCACTATACCAATACCTGATCTATACCTAGTACAATGGATGGGTCACTATACCAATACCTGATCTATACCTAGTACAGTGGATGGGTCACTATACCAATACCTGATCTATACCTAGTACAGTGGATGGGTCACTATACCAATACCTGATCTATACCTAGTACAATGGATGGATCACTATACCAATACCTGATCTATACCTAGTACAATGGATGGGTCACTATACCAATACCTGATCTATACCTAGTACAGTGGATGGGTCACTATACCAATACCTGATCTATACCTAGTACAATGGATGGGTCACTATACCAATACCTGATCTATACCTAGTACAGTGGATGGGTCACTATACCAATACCTGATCTATACCTAGTACAGTGGATGAGTCACTATACCAATCCCTGATCTATACCTAGTACAGTGGATGGATCACTATACCAATACCTGATCTATACCTAGTACAGTGGATGGGTCACTATACCAATACCTGATCTATACCTAGTACAGTGGATGGGTCACTATACCAATACCTGATCTATACCTAGTACAGTGGATGGATCACTATACCAATACCTGATCTATACCTAGTACAGTGGATGGGTCACTATACCAATACCTGATCTATACCTAGTACAGTGGATGGGTCACTATACCAATACCTGATCTATACCTAGTACAGTGGATGGGTCACTATACCAATCCCTGATCTATACCTAGTACAGTGGATGGGTCACTATACCAATCCCTGATCTATACCTAGTACAGTGGATGGGTCACTATACCAATACCTGATCTATACCTAGTACAGTGGATGGGTCACTATACCAATACCTGGATCTATACCTAATACAGTGGATGGGTCACTATACCAATACCTGATCTATACCTAGTACAGTGGATGGGTCACTATACTAATACCTGATCTATACCTAGTACAGTGGATGGGTCACTATACCAATACCTGATCTATACCTAGTACAGTGGATGGGTCACTATACCAATACCTGATCTATACCTAGTACAGTGGATGGGTCACTATACCAATACCTGATCTATACCTAGTACAATGGATGGGTCAGTATACCAATACCTGATCTATACCTAGTACAATGGATGGGTCACTATACCAATACCTGATCTATACCTAGTACAGTGGATGGGTCACTATACCAATACCTGATCTATACCTAGTACAATGGATGGGTCACTATACCAATACCTGATCTATACCTAGTACAGTGGATGGATCACTATACCAATACCTGATCTATACCTAGTACAATGGATGGGTCAGTATACCAATACCTGATCTATACCTAGTACAATGGATGGGTCACTATACCAATACCTGATCTATACCTAGTACAGTGGATGGATCACTATACCAATACCTGATCTATACCTAGTACAATGGATGGGTCACTATACCAATACCTGATCTATACCTAGTACAGTGGATGGATCACTATACCAATACCTGATCTATACCTAGTACAGTGGATGGATCACTATACCAATACCTGATCTATACCTAGTACAGTGGATGGGTCACTATACCAATCCCTGATCTATACCTAGTACATTGGATGGGTCACTATACCAATACCTGATCTATACCTAGTACAGTGGATGGGTCACTATACCAATACCTGATCTATACCTAGTACAGTGGATGGATCACTATACCAATACCTGATCTATATCTAGTACAGTGGATGGGTCACTATACCAATACCTGATCTATACCTAGTACAGTGGATGGGTCACTATACCAATCCCTGATCTATACCTAGTACATTGGATGGGTCACTATACCAATACCTGATCTATACCTAGTACAGTGGATGAGTCACTATACCAATCCCTGATCTATACCTAGTACAGTGGATGAGTCACTATACCAATCCCTGATCTATACCTAGTACAGTGGATGGATCACTATACCAATACCTGATCTATACCTAGTACAGTGGATGGATCACTATACCAATACCTGATCTATACCTAGTACAGTGGATGGGTCACTATACCAATACCTGATCTATACCTAGTACAGTGGATGGGTCACTATACCAATACCTGATCTATACCTAGTACAGTGGATGGGTCACTATACCAATACCTGATCTATACCTAGTACAGTGGATGGGTCACTATACCAATACCTGATCTATACCTAGTACAGTGGATGGGTCACTATACCAATACCTGGATCTATACCTAATACAGTGGATGGGTCACTATACCAATACCTGATCTATACCTAGTACAGTGGATGGGTCACTATACTAATACCTGATCTATACCTAGTACAGTGGATGGGTCACTATACCAATACCTGATCTATACCTAGTACAGTGGATGGGTCACTATACCAATACCTGATCTATACCTAGTACAGTGGATGGGTCACTATACCAATACCTGATCTATACCTAGTACAATGGATGGGTCAGTATACCAATACCTGATCTATACCTAGTACAATGGATGGGTCACTATACCAATACCTGATCTATACCTAGTACAGTGGATGGGTCACTATACCAATCCCTGATCTATACCTAGTACAATGGATGGGTCACTATACCAATACCTGATCTATACCTAGTACAGTGGATGGATCACTATACCAATACCTGATCTATACCTAGTACAGTGGATGGATCACTATACCAATACCTGATCTATACCTAGTACAGTGGATGGGTCACTATACCAATCCTGATCTATACCTAGTACATTGGATGGGTCACTATACCAATACCTGATCTATACCTAGTACAGTGGATGGGTCACTATACCAATACCTGATCTATACCTAGTACAGTGGATGGATCACTATACCAATACCTGATCTATATCTAGTACAGTGGATGGGTCACTATACCAATACCTGATCTATACCTAGTACAGTGGATGGGTCACTATACCAATCCCTGATCTATACCTAGTACATTGGATGGGTCACTATACCAATCCCTGATCTATACCTAGTACAGTGGATGGGTCACTATACCAATACCTGATCTATACCTAGTACAGTGGATGGATCACTATACCAATACCTGATCTATACCTAGTACAGTGGATGGATCACTATACCAATACCTGATCTATACCTAGTACAGTGGATGGGTCACTATACCAATCCCTGATCTATACCTAGTACATTGGATGGGTCACTATACCAATACCTGATCTATACCTAGTACAGTGGATGGGTCACTATACCAATACCTGATCTATACCTAGTACAGTGGATGGATCACTATACCAATACCTGATCTATACCTAGTACAGTGGATGGGTCACTATACCAATACCTGATCTATACCTAGTACAATGGATGGGTCACTATACCAATACCTGATCTATACCTAGTACAGTGGATGGGTCACTATACCAATACCTGATCTATATCTAGTACAGTGGATGGGTCACTATACCAATACCTGATCTTATACCTAGTACAATGGATGGGTCACTATACCAATACCTGATCTATACCTAGTACAGTGGATGGGTCACTATACCAATACCTGATCTATACCTAGTACAATGGATGGGTCACTATACCAATACCTGATCTATACCTAGTACAGTGGATGGGTCACTATACCAATCCCTGATCTATACCTAGTACATTGGATGGGTCACTATACCAATACCTGATCTATACCTAGTACAGTGGATGGGTCACTATACCAATACCTGATCTATACCTAGTACAATGGATGGGTCACTATACCAATACCTGATCTATACCTAGTACAGTGGATGGATCACTATACCAATACCTGATCTATATCTAGTACAGTGGATGGATCACTATACCAATACCTGATCTATACCTAGTACAATGGATGGGTCACTATACCAATACCTGATCTATACCTAGTACAGTGGATGGGTCACTATACCAATACCTGATCTATACCTAGTACAGTGGATGGGTCACTATACCAATACCTGATCTATACCTAGTACAGTGGATGGGTCACTATACCAATACCTGATCTATACCTAGTACAGTGGATGGGTCACTATACCAATACCTGATCTATACCTAGTACAATGGATGGGTCACTATACCAATACCTGATCTATACCTAGTACAGTGGATGGGTCACTATACCAATACCTGATCTATACCTAGTACAGTGGATGGGTCACTATACCAATACCTGATCTATACCTAGTACAGTGGATGGGTCACTATACCAATACCTGATCTATACCTAGTACAGTGGATGGGTCACTATACCAATACCTGATCTATACCTAGTACAGTGGATGGGTCACTATACCAATACCTGATCTATACCTAGTACAATGGATGGGTCACTATACCAATACCTGATCTATACCTAGTACAATGGATGGGTCACTATACCAATACGTGATCTATACCTAGTACAGTGGATGGGTCACTATACCAATACCTGATCTATACCTAGTACAGTGGATGGGTCACTATACCAATACCTGATCTATACCTAGTACAGTGGATGGGTCACTATACCAATCCCTGATCTATACCTAGTACAGTGGATGGGTCACTATACCAATACCTGATCTATACCTAGTACAATGGATGGGTCACTATACCAATACCTGATCTATACCTAGTACAGTGGATGGGTCACTATACCAATACCTGATCTATACCTAGTACAATGGATGGGTCACTATACCAATACCTGATCTATACCTAGTACAATGGATGGGTCACTATACCAATACGTGATCTATACCTAGTACAGTGGATGGGTCACTATACCAATACCTGATCTATACCTAGTACAGTGGATGGGTCACTATACCAATACCTGATCTATACCTAGTACAGTGGATGGGTCACTATACCAATACCTGATCTATACCTAGTACAGTGGATGGGTCACTATACCAATACCTGATCTATACCTAGTACAGTGGATGGATCACTATACCAATACCTGATCTATACCTAGTACAGTGGATGGGTCACTATACCAATACCTGATCTATACCTAGTACAGTGGATGGTCAGTGACTGGCACATGGGTTTGCAGCTTACCAGTTGTCCAGTTGTTTTATCGATGGTGTAGCTGGAGTTCTGGAAGGTGGGGCTGTCCTTGGGGTTTTCGGGCATTGGGACACCATTCTTGTACCAGGTGAAGACTGGCGGTGGTGAGGCGTCCTTCTCAATGCAGTAAAGGGTTGCGGTACTCCCGGTACTGACAGAAGTTGGTACCTGAGCGATGGGCACAGAGGGGGGAACTGAAGAAGAACAGAAAGTGAGAGGTCATCCCAACCCATCCTAGAAAGTCACAGTACTGAGGTCACCAATATTCTCACCCAACACCACCAGCTGAGTCTTGTCCTGGAAGTACTGCGGCTTCCCGCTGGAATCCTTTCCGGTCACCTCACACGAATATTCCCCACTGTCCTTCCTGGTCACCGAATCTAGCCGGAGGCCTTGTGGGAAGAAGGTCGCCCGACTCTTATAGGGTGCTATGAGAGAAACCAACATATTAATGGAGAATGACCGTCTGATACCTGGAGGACACCTCATCTGTCCCAACTCCACCCTCTAATACAGCTTATAGCAGGGGATTTATGATGGAAAAACCACCCCCCAATCTCCACCTCCCCACCCATAATTGTTGTGTGTCCCATCTCACCAATAGCCCCCCCCATGATTTATATCTGTCCCCGATATCCTCCCCAACTTGATTTGTGTCTGCCCCCTCTCACCACATGCTGTAAATAGAGGGCCATTTACCTGGGCAGGAGATGGAGGGGAGGTTTAATGGGTGACTTACCTGTCAGTTCTCCATCATAGTACACCAAGGTGGTGTCAGTGCCGGATGTGAACTTCCACTCCACACGTGGGTTCTGGTAGATGGGATAATTGCATGGAAATTCTGCATCTGAGGAGGAAGAGTATACATGTAATATAAGTGGTGTAGCAGGATGGTTCCTTGCCAGTAGGGATGAGCCGAACACCCCCCGGTTCGGTTCGCACCAGAACCCGCGAACGGACCGAAAGTTCGCACGAACGTTAGAACCCCATTGACGTCTATGGGACTCGAACGTTCGAAATCAAAAGTGCTCATTTTAAAGGCTAATTTGCATGGTATTGTCCTAAAAAGGGTTTGGGGACCCGGGTCCTACCCCAGGGGACATGTATCAATGCAAAAAAACTTTTAAAAACGGCCGTTTTTTCGGGAGCAGTGATTTTAATGATGCTTAAAGTAAAAAAAAAAAAAAAGTGAAATATTCCTTTAAATATCATACCTGGGGGGTGTCTATAGTATGCCTGTAAAGTGACGCGTGTTTCCCATGTTTAGAACAGTCCCTGCACCAAATGTCATTTTTAAAGGAAAAAATCTCATTTAAAACTGCTTGCGGGTTTAATGTAATGTCGGGTCCTGGCAATATGGATGAAAATCAGTGAGACAAACGGCATGGGTACCCCCCAGTCCATTACCAGGCCCTTTGGGTCTTGTATGGATATTAAGGGGAACCCCGCACCCAAATTAAAATAAGGAAAGGTGTGGGGCCACCAGGCCCTATATACTCTGAACAGCAGTATACAGGCGGTGCAAACAAGACAGGGACTGTAGGTTTGTTGTTAAGTAGAATCTGTTTGTAATTTTGAACATTTTTAACGTGTTTAGCTCCAGCCAAAAAATCTTTTTTAAGCTTTTTGGAAAACATAGGGAAGGGTTATCACCCCTGTGACATTTGTTTTGCTGTCTTTCCTCCTCTTCAGAAGATTTCACCTCACTTTTTGTCCCAATGGATTGGAAAGCATCAGTGGAAAGGAGAAATGTTTTTCCCATATTAACTCTTACAGGAGAGAATTTCCCTTCCTAGGGGTAGATTTCATCTCACTTCCTGTTGTCTCCTTCCGTTTGCAAGTAGGAGTCGTTTGTAAGTTAGATGTTTGAAAGTAGGGTCCTGCCCTATATACTCAGCAGAAATTTGGGCCTTAGGTGTTGCTGTGGCCACAACACTGTAAGCCCTCACAGGGCCCTGCTGTGAAATATTAGATCAAGAATTGTAATTACATGTCCCTGTTGAACAGGAGCTGAAAAATTAGGCCTTAGGCACTGGTGCTGGTGCCACAACACTGCAACCCCTCACAGACACTCTAGTTGGAATGCAGGAACGAGCCCTGTTGCAAAGTATTACATCAAAAATCGTAATTACACGCCCCTGTTAAACAGGGGCTGAAAAATTGTGCCTTAGGCACTGGTGGTGGCGCCCAGAACCAAAAATGTTCTTACAAGCTATCAGCGTGATGATTGAGGAGGAAGAGGATAATTACTCAGGGATAGTCACTCAGCATCAGCATAGGCAGTCTTTGAAGGGATCTGAGATTTCAAAAAAAATATTCGGTTACATCAGCATCAGGTGCTTGGTAGCTGGTGGTGATCCAAGACTCATTCATTTTTATGAAGGTCAGTCGATCGACCAAGTCAGTGGACAGACGCACCCTGTGATCGGTTACCACGCCTCCAGCAGCACTGAATGTGCGTTCCGAAAGAACGCTGGATGCAGGACAGGCCAGTAGCTCAATTGCATACTGTGCAAGCTCTGGCCAGTGATCCATCCTCAAGACCCAGTAACCCAGAGGATTTTCGGTGGGAAAGGTGTCCAAGTCAGATCTTGCCCCTAGGTATTCCTGCACCATGTAAAACAGACGCTGGCGATGGTTGCTGGAACCGATCATACCTTGGGGCTGCGGACCAAAAAATTGTCTGAACGCATCGGTCAGATGGCCACCTTCTCCACCGCTCCTTCTTTGACTGACCGAAGCCTCAGCAACACGTTGTCCAGAAACAGGAGTTTGTAACCTCCCAGTCTCTGGGAACGCGTTGCACAGACCTTTCTGCAAGGCCTCCCGAAGATGTTTCATCCTCTGCTCCCTCTGCGATGGCAAGATAAGGTCCGCAACCTTACCCTTGTAACGTGGATCAAGGAGGGTTGCCAGCCAGTATTGGTCCTTCTCCTTGATACCACGAATACGAGGATCCTTACGCAGGCTTTGCAGAATCAGGGAGGCCATGCAGCGTAGGTTTGCTGAGGCATTCGGTCCGGAGTCCTCTGGGTCACTAAGGACGACATGGTCCGCAGCCACCTCCTCCCAGCCACGTACAAGTCCATGTGTTTCTTGGGACTGATCCCTTAAAGACTGCTGCTGATGCTGAGTGCCAGGCTCCACCTCCATACTGACACAATCTTCCTCCTCCTCCTCTTCCTCCTCGTCCTCTTCCTGTGTGATCGGCGGGCACGCAGGAACACTGTCTGGATAAAGGGGGCCTTGAGAGCTAAGGAAGTCCTCCTCTTCCTGCCTCTGTTCTGCCTCAAGTGCCCTGTCCATTATTCCACGCAGCGTGTGCTCCAACAGGTGGACAAGGGGGACAGTGTCACTGATGCATGCACTGTCACTGCTCACCATCCTCGTGGCCTCCTCAAATGGTGACAGGACAGTGCATGCATCCCTGATCATGGCCCACTGGCGTGGGGAAAAAAAAACAAGCTCCCCTGACCCTGTCCTGGTGCCATAGTCGCACAGGTACTCATTGATGGCCCTCTGCTGCGTGTGCAGCCGCTGCAGCATGGCCAATGTTGAGTTCCACCTGGTGGGCATGTCACAGATTAGGCGGTTCTTGGGCAGGTTAAACTCCTTTTGGAGGTCCGTCAGCCGAGCACTGGCATTATATGACCGGCGGAAATGCACACAGACTTTCCTGGCCTGCCTCAGGACATCCTGTAAGCCCGGATACCTGCCCAAGAACTGCTGCACCACCAAGTTAAGGACGTGAGCCAAACAGGGCACATGGGTCATTTGTCCCTGTCGGAGGGCAGAGAGGAGGTTGGTGCCATTGTCGCAAACCACCATTCCTGCCTTAAGTTGGCATGGCGTCAACCACCTCTAAACCTGCACCTGCAGAGCTGACAGAACCTCTGCCCCAGTGTGGCTCCTGTCCCCCAAGCACACCAGCTCAAGCACCGCATGGCATCTTTTGGCCTGCGTACTTGCGTAGCCCCTTGAACGCCTACGGAGCACCGCTGGTTCCGAGGAAGAGGCCATGGAGGAAGAAGAAGAGGAGGGGGTGGAGGAGAGAGGTGTGTCACAATCATTAGCATTTTGGAGGCGTGGTGGCGGAACAACCTCTAACACTACTGCACCTTGTCCTGCATCCTTCCCAGCTGCCAGCAGAGTCACCCAATGCGCCGTGAAACTTAGGTAACGTCCCTGTCCATGCCTGCTGGACCATGAGTCAGCGGTAATATGCACCTTACCGCTGACCGCCCTGTCCAGCGAGGCATGGACATTGCCTTCCACATGCTGGTAGAGAGCCGGAATTGCCTTCCGTGAGAAAAAGTGGCGTTTGGGTACCTGCCACTGAGGAACCGCACATTCCACAAACTCACGGAAGGGGGCAGAGTCTACCAACTGAAAAGGCAGCAGTTGAAGTGCTAGCAATTTTGCCAAGCTAGCATTCAACCGCTGGGCATGTGGATGGCTGGGAGCAAACTTCTTTCGGCGGTGCAGCAGCTGGGGCAGGGAAATTTGCCTGGTACAATCTGACGTCGGTGTACCAAAAGCAGATTGCCCACAAGTACGTGGCTGTGACACACCTAATTCTACACCTTCATTCCTCTCAGTGCAGGTCTCAGAGAGGACTGAAGGTCTAGTGGGGTTGGAGATCACAGCTGATGAGGAGCAAGCAGAGGTCCTCTTTGTTCATTGGTGTGGGTCTTTTAGATACGCTTGCCAACGAACTGCATGGCAGGTCAACATATGTCTGGTCAAGCATGTGGTACCCAAGCGGGAGATGTTTTGGCCACGCGAGATACGCTTGAGACATATGTTGCAAATAGCAGCGGTGCGATCTGATGCACTCGTCTCAAAAAAGGCCCACACCAAAGAACTTTTTGAATAACGCGCAGAGACTGCAGCGCCCTGCACATGTGGAGCTTTGGGGTGTGATGCAGTCAATGTGCTGCCCTTAGGCTGGCCCCTGGAGGGCATCCTGCCTCGTTGGTGATGTGCCGCCTCCTCCTCCTCCTCCTCTCTCCTATCAGGCACCCACGTTGAGTCAGTGACCTCATCATCCCCTCCCTCCTCATCACTGGAGCAAACCTGGCAGTATGCTGCAGCAGGGGGAGCATGACTGCCAGATTGCTGTCCTTCTTGGGCACCCCCTCTGTCCGTGCTCGTGTTACTGCCTTCATCGAGCTCAGTATCGTCATCAGAGCCTTCCAAACGCTGGGCATCCTCCTGGAGCATGTACCCAACACTGTGGTCAAACAGTTCGAGGGACTCCTCAGGAGGACATGGTGGGGCTAGGGAAGGAGTCACTGATGACATTGAGCCAAGGGAAGAGGCCGCTGCTTTGC
>JBBHAA010003856.1:0-50473 GCA_037953035.1 Aquarana catesbeiana
AATCACTGCTTCCTCCTCCTCTATCTGATCAGAGACCCCCCCCCCCATCACCTTATATACAGATTACTGATCAATCACTGCTTCCTCCTCCTCTATCTGATCAGAGACCCCCCCCATCACCTTATATACAGATTACTGATCAATCACTGCTTCCTCCTCCTCTATCTGATCAGAGACCCCCCCCCCCATCACCTTATATACAGATTACTGATCAATCACTGCTTCCTCCTCCTCTATCTGATCAGAGACCCCCCCCCCATCATCTTATATACAGATTACTGATCAATCACTACTTCCTCCTCCTCTATCTGATCAGAGACCCCCCCCCCATCACCTTATATACAGATTACTGATCAATCACTGCTTCCTCCTCCTCTATCTGATCAGAGACCCCCCCCCCATCACCTTATATACAGATTACTGATCAATCACTGCTTCCTCCTCCTCTATCTGATCAGAGACCCCCCCCCATCACCTTATATACAGATTACTGATCAATCACTGCTTCCTCCTCCACTATCTGATCAGAGACCCCCCCCCCATCACCTTATATATAGATTACTGATCAATCACTGCTTCCTCCTCCTCTATCTGATCAGAGACCCCCCCCCATCACCTTATATACAGATTACTGATCAATCACTGCTTCCTCCTCCACTATCTGATCAGAGACCCCCCCCCATCACCTTATATACAGATTACTGATCAATCACTGCTTCCTCCTCCTCTATCTGATCAGAGACCCCCCCCCCCCATCACCTTATATACAGATTACTGATCAATCACTGCTTCCTCCTCCTCTATCTGATCAGAGACCCCCCCCCCCCCCATCACCTTATATACAGATTACTGATCAATCACTGCTTCCTCCTCCACTATCTGATCAGAGACCCCCCCCCCATCATCTTATATACAGATTACTGATCAATCACTGCTTCCTCCTCCACTATCTGATCAGAGACCCCCCCCCCCATCACCTTATATACAGATTACTGATCAATCACTGCTTCCTCCTCCTCTATCTGATCAGAGACCCCCCCCCATCACCTTATATACAGATTACTGATCAATCACTGCTTCCTCCTCCACTATCTGATCAGAGACCCCCCCCCATCACCTTATATACAGATTACTGATCAATCACTGCTTCCTCCTCCACTATCTGATCAGAGACCCCCCCATCACCTTATATACAGATTACTGATCCACCACTGCTTCCTCCTCCTCTATCTGATCAGAGACCCCCCCCATCACCTTATATACAGATTACTGATCAATCACTGCTTCCTCCTCCTCTATCACCTTATATACATATTACTGATCAATCACTGCTTCCTCCTCCACTATCTGATCAGAGACCCCCCCATCACCTTATATACAGATTACTGATCAATCACTGCTTCCTCCTCCACTATCTGATCAGAGACCCCCCCATCACCTTATATACAGATTACTGATCCACCACTGCTTCCTCCTCCTCTATCTGATCAGAGACCCCCCCCCATCACCTTATATACAGATTACTGATCAATCACTGCTTCCTCCTCCTCTATCTGATCAGAGACCCCCCCCCCCCCCATCACCTTATATACAGATTACTGATCAATCACTGCTTCCTCCTCCACTATCTGATCAGAGACACCCCCCCCATCACCTTATATACAGATTACTGATCAATCACTGCTTCCTCCTCCTCTATCTGATCAGAGACCCCCCCCCCCCCCCATCACCTTATATACAGATTACTGATCAATCACTGCTTCCTCCTCCACTATCTGATCAGAGACCCCCCCCCCATCATCTTATATACAGATTACTGATCAATCACTGCTTCCTCCTCCACTATCTGATCAGAGACACCCCCCCCCATCACCTTATATACAGATTACTGATCAATCACTGCTTCCTCCTCCTCTATCTGATCAGAGACCCCCCCCCCCCATCACCTTATATATAGATTACTGATCAATCACTGCTTCCTCCTCCACTATCTGATCAGAGACACCCCCCCCCATCACCTTATATACAGATTACTGATCAATCACTGCTTCCTCCTCCTCTATCTGATCAGAGACACCCCCCCCCATCACCTTATATACAGATTACTGATCAATCACTGCTTCCTCCTCCTCTATCTGATCAGAGACCCCCCCCCCCCCATCACCTTATATACAGATTACTGATCAATCACTGCTTCCTCCTCCTCTATCTGATCAGAGACCCCCCCCATCACCTTATATACAGATTACTGATCAATCACTGCTTCCTCCTCCTCTATCTGATCAGAGACCCCCCCCCCCCCCATCACCTTATATATAGATTACTGATCAATCACTGCTTCCTCCTCCACTATCTGATCAGAGACCCCCCCCCCCATCATCTTATATACAGATTACTGATCAATCAATGCTTCCTCCTCCTCTATCTGATCAGAGACACCCCCCCCCCATCACCTTATATACAGATTACTGATCAATCACTGCTTCCTCCTCCACTATCTGATCAGGGACCCCCCCCATCACCTTATATACAGATTACTGATCAATCACTGCTTCCTCCTCCTCTATCTGATCAGAGACCCCCCCCCCCATCATCTTATATACAGATTACTGATCAATCACTGCTTCCTCCTCCTCTATCTGATCAGAGACACCCCCCCCCATCACCTTATATACAGATTACTGATCAATCACTGCTTCCTCCTCCTCTATCTGATCAGGGACCCCCCCCCCCATCACCTTATATACAGATTACTGATCAATCACTGCTTCCTCCTCTATCTGATCAGAGACACCCCCCCATCACCTTATATACAGATTACTGATCAATCACTGCTTCCTCCTCCTCTATCACCTTATATACATATTACTGATCAATCACTGCTTCCTCCTCGACCCCCCCCCCCATCACCTTATATACAGATTACTGATCAATCACTGCTTCCTCCTCCTCTATCTGATCAGAGACACCCCCCCATCACCTTATATACAGATTACTGATCAATCACTGCTTCCTCCTCCTCTATCTGATCAGAGACCCCCCCCCCCATCATCTTATATACAGATTACTGATCAATCACTGCTTCCTCCTCCTCTATCTGATCAGAGACACCCCCCCATCACCTTATATACAGATTACTGATCAATCACTGCTTCCTCCTCCACTATCTGACACGTTATATACAGGAGATATCCATGATGTGGGGGGTTGGTGTTTTTCCTGCCTCTGGAGGTTGGTTGTGATTGGTCGCTGTGAGGAGTCACTTACCTCCAGGATCTGAAAATGTGATTAACCCCACCGACCCGTTCCTGGAGACCGATTGTATTTCCCCGCCTCCTGAGCGCCGTTTATTCTCAAAGTAAAGCAGAAGAAAGTCGTTGTCCACGTCTTCAGTAAGTCCCAAAACCTCCACCTCAGCCCTGAGGACAGACAAAAATCACATTGGACAGTTATTCGTCCAAACCACCTGTATGTACATTCGTTCTGTGAGCGTTCTCAGTGTATTATCCCCTCTGATCGAATGTGCTCAGTGTATTATCCCCTCTGATCGAATGTGTTCAGTGTATGATCCCCTCTGATCGAATGTGCTCAGTGTATTATCCCCTCTGATCGAATGTGCTCAGTGTATTATCCCCTCTGATCGAATGTGCTCAGTGTATTATCCCCTCTGATCGAATGTGCTCAGTGTATGATCCCCTCTGATCGAATGTGCTCAGTGTATTATCTCCTCTGATCGAATGTGCTCAGTGTATCATCCCCTCTGATCGAATGTGCTCAGTGTATTATCTCCTCTGATCGAATGTGTTCAGTGTATGATCCCCTCTGATCGAATGTGCTCAGTGTATTATCCCCTCTGATCGAATGTGCTCAGTGTATTATCCCCTCTGATCGAATGTGCTCAGTGTATTATCCCCTCTGATCGAATGTGCTCAGTGTATTATCTCCTCTGATCGAATGTGCTCAGTGTATTATCCCCTCTGATCGAATGTGCTCAGTGTATTATCTCCTCTGATCGAATGTGTTCAGTGTATGATCCCCTCTGATCGAATGTGCTCAGTGTATTATCCCCTCTGATCGAATGTGCTCAGTGTATCATCCCCTCTGATCAAATGTGCTCAGTGTATTATCCCATCTTATAAGAGAAGGAACATTCAATGTTTTATGTTTGGGGGCCTCGCAGGGAGCATCCCTGTATTACATATTGACCAGGAGAAGGCAGGTTTAACATTCTGGGGTCTTGCAGAGAATATCTTTTCATTACAAAGTCACCAGGAGGATGATGTTCAATGTTATGGGGCCATGCACCAGTCTAGGTCCTAATCCTCAGTCTGGGTCCTGCTCCCGTGGTCCTCAGTCTGGGTCCTGCTCCCGTGGTCCTCAGTCTGGGTCCTGCTCCCGTGGTCCTCAGTCTGGGTCCTGCTCCCGTGGTCCTCAGTCTGGGTCCTGCTCCCGTGGTCCTCAGTCTGGGTCCTGCTCCCGTGGTCCTCAGTCTGGGTCCTGCTCCCGTGGTCCTCAGTCTGGGTCCTGCTCCCGTGGTCCTCAGTCTGGGTCCTGCTCCCGTGGTCCTCAGTCTGGGTCCTGCTCCCGTGGTCCTCAGTCTGGGTCCTGCTCCCGTGGTCCTCAGTCTGGGTCCTGCTCCCGTGGTCCTCAGTCTGGGTCCTGCTCCCGTGATCCTCAGTCTGGGTCCTGCTCCCGTGGTCCTCAGTCTGGGTCTTGCTCCCGTGGTCCTCAGTCTGGGTCCTGCTCCCGTGGTCCTCAGTCTGGGTCCTGCTCCCGTGGTCCTCAGTCTGGGTCCTGAACACACAGGACAGGTCAGGGATAAAGTTGTGGAGAAGTATAAAGCAGGGTTAGGTTATAAAAAAATCTCCCAAGCTTTGAACATCTCACGGAGCTCTGTTCAATCCATCATCGGAAAATCTAAAGAGTGTGGCACAACTGCAAACCTACCAAGACATGGCCGTCCACCTAAACTGACCGGCCGGGCAAGGAGAGCATTCATCAGAGAAGAGCCAAGAGGTCCATGGTAACTCTGGAGGAGCTGCAGAGATCCACAGCTCAGGTGGGAGAATCTGTCCACAGGACAACTATTAGTCGTGTTCTCCACAAATCTGCCCTTTATGGAAGAGTGACAAGAAGAAAGACATTGGTGAAAGAAAGTCATAAGAAGTCCTGTTTGTAGTTTGTGAGAAGCCATGTGGAGGACACAGCAAACATGTGGAAGAAGGTGATCTGGTCAGAGGAGACCAAAATTCAACTTTATGGACTAAAAGCAAAACGCTATGTGTGGGGAAAACTAACACGGCACATCACCCTGAACACACCATCCCCACCGTGAAACATGGTGGTGGCAGCATCATGTGGTGGGGATGCTTTTCTCAGCAGGGACAGGGAAGCTGGTCAGAGTTGATGGGAAGATGGATGGAGCCAAATACAGGACAATCTTAGAAGAAAACCTGTTAGAGTCTACAAAAGACTTGAGACTGGGGCGGAGGTTCACCTTCCAGCAGGACAACGACCCGAAACATCCAGCCAGAGCTACAATGGAATGGTTTAGATCAAAGCATATTCATGTGTTAGAATGGCCCAGTCACAGTCCAGACCTAAATCACATTGAGAATCTGTGGCAAGACTTGAAAATTGCTGTTCACAGACGCTCTCCATCCAATCTGACAGAGCTTGAGATATTTTACAAAGAAGAATGGGCAGAAATGTCCTCTCTAGATGTGCAAAGCTGGTAGAGACATCCCCAAAAAGACTTGTAGAGAAAGGGGGCTCTACAAAGTATTGACTCCGGGGGCGCCATACAAATGTCCCCCCCCCCCCACACTTTTCACATATCATTTTTCTTCCATTTCACAATTATGTGACACTTTGTGTTGGTCTATCACATAAAATCCCAATAGGATTTTTATAACAGCTTACCTGTAAAATCCTTTCTTTGAAGTACATCACGGGACACAGAGCCATAGTAGTTACTATGGGGTTATAGGCCACCTTCAGGTGATGGACACTGGCACACCTTAATACAAGAAGTCCACTCCCTATATAACCCCTCCCACTACTGGGAGTACCTCAGTTTTGTAGCAAAGCAATACACGTGTATACTAGAAAGAGGGGCGGGACCTCTGTGTCCCGTGATGTACTTCAAAGAAAAGGATTTTACAGGTAAGCTGTTATAAAAATCCTATTTTCTTATCGTACATCACGGGACACAAAGCCATAGTAGTTACTATGTGGGATGTCCCATAGCAATGCCAACTGAGGGGTGCCAACAAAAAAGTAGGGCACCAAGAGACTAGAGGACTCATACTGCAGCCTTCAGTACACTGCGCCCAAAGGCGACATCCTCCTGATAGAATCTGGTAAATATATGGACTGAAGACCAAGTTACAGCCTTGCAGATCTGAGCCATTAGAGGGTTGGTGATGCAATGCCGAAGAGGCAATATCAACCCTGGTGGAGTGAGCTTTAATATGAAAAGGTGGAATTTTCCTTTTTAAACCATAAGCTTGAACAATCACTTGACAAATCCATTTAGAAATAGTAGATTTTGATGCTGCCTGTCCTCTCTTAGGACCGTCTGGCAACACAAACAAAACATCCGTTTTACAAATCTGAGCGGTCATTTTCAAATAGACCTTGACCGCTCACACCAAGAGAATGTAGTGACTTTTCTTGCACAGAACGAGGTTCTGGAAAAAAACGAAGGCAGAACAATATCCTGGTTTAAATGAAAACCCGACACTACCTTCGGTAGGAAATTAGGATGAGGCCACAATATAACCTTATCCTTATGAATATATCAAATATGGCTCTTTACAAGAAAGAGCAGCCAACTCTGATACTCTTCTTGCAGAAGATATAGCAACCAAGAAAATTATTTTCCTCACCAAGAGGACCAAGTGAATATCTCGAATTGGGCTCAAAAGGCTGTTTTTGTAAAGCCGACAGGACTAAATAAATTTAAGGGTTCAGGGATGATTTAACTGGGGGATTAATCCGAGTTACCCCCTGAATAAAGTTACGAACCAGAGAGTGTGAAGCAAGTGGTCGAAGAAACAATACCGATAAGGCCGACACCAGGCCCTTGATAGTACTCAAGGCCAACTTCATCTCTAATCACATCTGTAGGAATTCAAGGATCCTACCAATGACATACTTTCTGGGGTGCCAACCCCTGGATTTCACACCAGGAGACATATGCCTTCCAGACTCTATAGTATATGACTCTGGAGGCCGGCTTCCTAGCATTAACCAAACTAGAAACTACTGAAGCTGGCAGCCCACGGTCTTTCAGAATGTGGGTCTCAATAGCCAAACCGTTAAATTTAGCATTTGTAAGGTAGGATGGAATACCGGACCAATGCGAGAGAAGGTCTGGCCACAGTTTGTAGGTCCAAGGGTCCCCTACCGCCATCTTTATGATCTTGGCAAACCAGGACCTCCTGGGCCACGCTGGGGCCACCAGAATCACCTCCTTCCCTTCTTGCTTGAACCTGCGAAGAAGACGTGGAAGCAGCAGAACAGGAGGGAATGCATAAATCAGTGAAAACTGATCCCATGGAAAGACCAAAGGCATCTGTTCCGTATGCCATTGGAACCCTTGTCCTTGACACAATTTGTCGATCTTGTTGTTGAAGCAAACAGATCCACGTCCGGAACTCCCCATTTCTGACATATTGACAGAAATATGTCAGGATGAAGAGACCATTCTCCCGGGAACAATTGTTGGCGACTTAAGTAGTCCGCCTGCCAATTCTCTATCCCTGGAATGAAGATTGCTGATAGGCAAGGAATGTTGTTTTCTGCCCAAGATAGAATATGATTCACTTCTTTCTGGGCCCGCACGACTCTCCGAGCCCCCTTGGTGATTGATATAGGCCACCGCTGTGGCATTGTCGGATTGGATTCTGACAGGACAATTCTGTAGTCTGGACATCCAGGCCTCCAGGCCAGGCGCACTGCCCGAATCTCTAGAATATTGATGGGCAAGGTCATCTCTGATTTGAACCATTTCCCTTGACCAGACGCTTCTTCCAGGACTGCTCCCCAGCCCAGAAGGCTGGCATCTGTTGTTACCACCTTCCAGGTAACCGGTAGAAAGGATTTTCCTTTTTGAAGACTCTTGGATATTAACCACCAATTGAGGCTCTGGACACAAAATGGGGGATAAACGCATTGGGAAGTCCAGAGCTTGGATCTTCTCGTTCCAATTTGACAGGATACTGTTTAGCAGCAGTCTTGAATGAAACTGCGCAAAAGGAACGGCCTTGAAAGAAGCCACCATCTTTCCCAACAATTTCATGCAAAGTCGAATAGAAGGGATTCTTCTTTGTCTTGACCAACTAATCCTTTCCTGGGGCAAAGAACACCCTCTTCTGAGCTGTATCTATGATCAGACCCAAGTACAGCAACCTCCTTGATGTTTTAAGGAGGATTTCTCTAGGCTGAGAATCCAACTTAGGTATTCCAGGTAGCTGACTGCGGTGACCAAAGTTTGGTATAGGCGGGCTACCGATTGATCTATCAAGAGATCATCTAAGTAGGCTAGTATTGTTATACCCTGAACCTTAGCCTGGCTAAGTGAGGAGCCAGGACCTTTGCAAATATTCGAGGTGCAGTAGCTAGACCGAAAGACAGAGCTACAAACTGGAAATGAAGATTTTCTACCTTGAAGCGTAGAAATTTCTGGTGAGCGGGGGAAAAAAAAAAAAAAAAAAAAATCGGCATATGGAGATAAGCATCCTTTATGTCGATTGACGCCAGAAGTTCTCCCCCTTGTAGGATGGAGACTGCTGATCGGATTGACTCCATGCAAAAGGAACGGTTATTCAAAAACCGGTTTAGATCTTTGAGATCTAAAATGGGTCTGACATCTCCGCTTGGTTTTGGAACCGTGAACAGGTTCGAAAAAAAACCCCAAACCTTGCTGTTCCAGTGGGACCAAGCGATATTACTCTTTGAGACAAGAGATGATCCAAAGCTAGAAAGAGAGACTTCTTTTTCACTGGATCTCTGGGAACGTTTGATCTGAGAAAACGAGGAGGTGGGAACTCTCGGAACTCTAGTTTGAGAAATTGAGGAAGCCACCCCTTCCGTCTTGGCATTGCTCCTGCCAGATCTTTGAAAACTGTAGAACCCTTCCCCCCACTCAGGCGAGCAGGGGCGCCCCTTCATAAGGAGTCTTTAGTATTTTGTTTTGTGGTTCCCCCCCCCCCCCCGGTCCTCTTTTGACCCTGTGACTGACCCTGAAGTTTACCTCTTGAACCTGACAGTGGAGGCCATCGTGACTGCCTGGAGGCTGATGCCCTCGGCACTGGAGAAGAAGCACGTATAAAAAGAAGAAAAATACTTAAACTTCTTCTTAACCGGTAAAAGGGGACTTTTTCCATTAGAAATTCTTTGGATATACTTATCCAGATCGTCTCCAAACAACTGTCCACCATGAAAAGGGAAACTGGCCAAGAGCTTTTTGCATGGCGCTTCGGCTGACCAATTTTTCAACCATAGGATTCTACGCACATGTACCAGCCCTTGAGCCATGAGGCCTGGAGAATAGAATCTCTCATAGCATCTACTGTAAAACACAACGCTTCTGATATTCCAGCCAAATCCTGGGCCTGCTGACCAGGATAATTGTGAGTACCTCTATAAACTGGTCCTTTAAGACTGAGATACTCCAATCGCTGCCAGTGCAGGTTGAACGAATGAACCTGCCAGCGCAATATAGTTTTAAAAAGAAACTCCAACTTCTTATCCATTGGATCCGTTAGCATATGAGCATTGTCTACTGGACAAGTCAGGTTTTTATTCACAGAGGATATAGCAGCGTCAATTGCTGGAATTCCCCATTTCTTATAAAACTCTCCTCCATAGGATAAAGTAGTGAAAACTTATTTGGAGGAAAAAACTGTTTATCTGGGTGTTCCCACTCAGAATACATAACGCTTCCTTAGCCATGAATGGATAGGAAAAACAGATCAGATTGGGGAGGCTTTTATTGAACCCAAACCAGAAGTGGGCTCATCGACTGACTGCTTTACTGGCAGTAAAAATGTGGAGCGGACCAATTCAGTGAGAGATTGTACCAACAACCTTTCTTGTGAACCTGATCCTTCCATATTAGGTTCTTCAGAAGAGGAGACTTCAGCTGCTTCCTGGTCCTTTGAAAGGAATTCATCATCTCTCGCTTCTTGTTCCTCAGTTTGAGGGTCCTGAGCAATGGACAAGAACCTGCTGCGCTTAGTCCCACTCTGGGATGAAATTAAAGCATCAATTTTTTGCTCCAAGCTTAAAACGGTTGAAGAAAAAACCTCCTTAGTAATATACACAGGGGCTGAAGTGTTAAGAGCAGCTGCAACACCAGCCCCTCCTGACTGCTCACTCTGACCAGCTATATCACTCTCAGGGGAGGATGCCATCTTTACTGGGATGGTTCTAGGCTCCTGTGTGACTGTAGTAGTCCTTTTAGAGCCCTTTTTTGAGATGTTTTCACCCCCCCTTCTGACCATAGCCCGATGCACAAAGCAGAGGTACCAGCAGAAGGAATGCATCCACTGCTTGAGCAATAGTCCAGCCCTGTCATTAATGCTCAGCCTGATGCAAATAGTAAATGTGTCAAAGGAATGCCTGTGTCACCAAACTCTTAATACCACCTAACAGCACAAATGGTGCCTTTTAAAACCTCCCTTCCCGCGCTTTACGTTGGAGGACGCCAAGGCTGCGCTAAGCCCTGCCCCCCATTGCCTACGGCCCTTCCCCTCTTTTTAAAAAAAAGAACTCTTTCCTGCGCGAGCGTGGGCTCCTGATTCTATGGGATCCACAGGGAGGAAAGGAGAAATGGCGAGGGGGGGTCTGGAAGCCGCCGAGCAGCATGCTGTTTGCAGCGTTTTTTTCTTTTTTTTTTAAAAAACTTGTGGCGCTCTTTCCCTGAGCAGAAGGGAAGAAAAAAACAGCACAGGGGGGAGTCTGGTGGGGAGAGGAAACCCCCCCAGACTTACCGAAGGTCTGATGCTTGGCTGGAGGAAGAACTGCTGTTTCCTAGACACAACGTGGGCTTTCTGAGAAGCATGAGATGGTAAGTGCTGAATACAGCCTCCAGTGGTGACACATAGGCATGACAACACTTACTGAATTTAAAGGAGACATTCATAAGAAAAATTAAAACATTTCTTAGAAAACTCCACTTACCTTTCCCGCCGCAAGGTTTTCTGTGGTAAACCAACAGACCCAATCTTCACCCTTCACGGTGGGTTCTGTTACACCTTCAGGAGCCGGGGACCCTCGGGGGAACCCACAATCCTGGACCTATCATAGAACCACCGCCGGTAAAACTTTATGGCCTTAATACCAAAAGTACTGGATCCCGGGGTCCAGCTCTCTAAAAAGAGAAGTGTTTACAGGCAAGACCTCGTTTCTTCGGATACGAGGCCAGGGTACCATTCAATTTGGCCAAAAAGACACTTTGAATGGATCCGGCTGCATAGCTAGCCCCAGCAAGGATTGCCCCAGCAAGGATTGCCCCAGAGGAGGTCAGCACATCTTCACTCGTGACCAACACCTTAGACACTGGTGAAAAAAACTGATATACTCCCAGTATAGGGATGTCGGAGGGGTTATATAGGGAGGGGTTATATAGGGAGGTGGGAGGGGTTATATAGGGAGTGCACATTTTGTCTCAGGGTGTGCCAGTGTCCATCAAGAAGGTGGCCTATAACCCACATAGTAACTACTATGGCTCGTGTCCCGTGATGTACGATAAGAAATACATTTACGTTTTTGGTTGTAACGTGACAAAATGTGGGGAATTTCAAGGGGTATGAATACTTTTCAAGGCACTGTGTGTGTACATACATACATACACACACACATACAGTGCTGTGAAAAAGTATTTGCCCCCCTCCTGATTTTTTTGCATATTTCTCACACTTAAATGATTCGGGTCAGACAAATGTTAATATTACACAAAGATAATTCGAGGAAATCCAAGATGCAATTTTTTAATTATTATTTGATTTATTAAGGGAAAAAATATGTTCAAACCAGCCTGGCCCTGTGTGAAAAAGTAATTTTTCCCTTCCCATGCTGAAGCATGAATGAAATCTGATTAAATTTCACTTGCCACCCCCAGGCCTGATTACTGCCAGACCTGTTGAATCAAGAAATTACATAAATAGAAGCCGTCTGACAAAGTGAAGCTAACAGATCACAAAAAGCCACACATCATGTCGCAATGTAACAAAATTCAAGAACAGATTAGAAACAAAGTAATGTTCATGTATTGTCTTGGAAGGGTTTCATTTGTAAGGATTTGGAACTCCAGTGATCTGCGGGGAGAGCCGTTATCCACAAAATGGAGATAACTTGGAACAGTGGTGAACCTTCCCAGGAGTGGCCGGCCTACAAAAATCACTCCAAGAGCTCAACAAGGACTCATCCAGAAGGTCATAAAAGAACCCAGAACATCTAAAGACCTGCAGGCCTCACTTCCCTCAGGTAAGATCAGTGTTCATGATTCACCAATAAGAAAGAGACCGGGCAAACATGGCGTCCATGGGAGAGTTCCAAGGCCAAGGCCACCGCTGACCAATAAGAAAGAGACCGGGCAAACATGGCGTCCATGGGAGAGTTCCAAGGCCAAGGCCACCGCTGACCAATAAGAAAGAGACCGGGCAAACATGGCGTCCATGGGAGAGTTCCAAGGCCAAGGCCACCGCTGACCAATAAGAAAGAGACCGGGCAAACATGGCGTCCATGGGAGAGTTCCAAGGCCAAGGCCACCGCTGACCAATAAGAAAGAGACCGGGCAAACATGGCGTCCATGGGAGAGTTCCAAGGCCAAGGCCACCGCTGACCAATAAGAAAGAGACCGGGCAAACATGGCGTCCATGGGAGAGTTCCAAGGCCAAAGCCACTGCTGACCAATAAGAAAGAGACCGGGCAAACATGGCGTCCATGGGAGAGTTCCAAGGCCAAGGCCACCGCTGACCAATAAGAAAGAGACTGGGCAAACATGGCATCCATGGGAGGGTTCCAAGGCCAAAGCCACCTCTGACCAATAAGAAAGAGACCGGGCAAACATGGCATCCATGGGAGAGTTCCAAGGCCAAAGCCACCGCTGACCAATAAGAGACCGGGCAAACATGGCATCCAAGGAGGGTTCCAAGGCCAAAGCCACCGCTGACCAATAAGAAAGAGACCGGCAAACATGGCGTCCATGCGAGAGTTCCAAGGCCAAGGCCACCGCTGACCAATAAGAAAGAGACCGGGCAAACATGGCGTCCATGGGAGAGTTCCAAGGCCAAAGCCACCGCTGACCAATAAGAAAGAGACCGGGCAAACATGGCGTCCATGGGAGAGTTCCAAGGCCAAAGCCACTGCTGACCAATAAGAAAGAGACCGGGCAAACATGGCGTCCATGGGAGAGTTCCAAGGCCAAAGCCACCGCTGACCAAAAAGAACACAAAGACTCATCTCACATTTACCAAAAAACATCGGGATTATCCCCAAGACTTTTAGGCAAATATTCTGTGAACTGATGAGACAAAAATGTAACTTTTTGGAAGGTTTGCGTCCCGTTACATCTGGCATAAAACTAATACATTTCATAACAAGAACATCATCCCAACAGTCCGACATGGTGGTGGTAGGGGGATGGTCTGGGGCTGCTTTGCTACTTCAGGACCTGGACCACTTACCATAATTGATGGAACCATGAATTCTGAGTTCTACCAGAAAATCCTAAAGGAGAATGTCCGGCCATCAGTTCTAGAGGTCGACCGATATATCGGCCGGCCGATATATCGGCCGATATTTGGCGTTTTTTACTTAATCGGCATCGGCCGATTGTGCTGATAAAAAAGGCCGATTATAACTTCAGCCGTGACTTGCAAATGACTTCTGTAATAGAAGTTAATGCAAGTTTCCCTAAGTTATCTGTGGAGAGGATTCTCCCCTCCTCTGGGCAGCCTGCCAAGTCTGATAAGAAGATACATTTGTATCTCTTTCAGGTTCTTTTTATCAATAGACTGAACTCCACGTGTAGAAGTTTTCAGTTTAACCATTTAAAGACTAAATCTTTTCTGACACTTGTTGCTTACAAGTAAAAATCCTGTATTTTCTGCTAGAAAATCACTTAGAACCCCCAAACATTATATATATTTTTTTAGCAGAGACCCTAGGGAATAAAATGGTGATTGTTGCAATATTTTATGTCACACGGTATTTGCGCAGCGGTCTTTCAAACGCAATTAAAAAAAAAAAAAAAAATACAGTAATGAATTAAAAAAAAAAAAATAAGCAGTAAAGTTAGCCCATTTTTTTTCGTCCAAAAGTTTTGATTACCTGTTTTTGTGTATTTATTATTTAAGATAGTTTTTTTTTTTTTTCTTTTTTTTTGTTTTTTTTTCTAAATTATACATACAAGTGAACTGATTGAAGGTTTGTATTGTTTAATGTTTAAATGAAAAAAAATTTCTGTATTACTTAAGGCTGCTTTCACACTGGAGCGGGCAGGCGTTGATGGTAAAACGCTGCTAGTTTTAGCGGCGCTTTACCGTCATTTTAGAGGCGCTATTCGGCTGCTAGCGGGGCGCTTATAACCCAGCTAGCGGCCGAGGAAGGGGTTAAATGCGCCCCTGAAGCGCCGCTGCCAAAACGCTTTGCAGGCGCTTCGGCAGCGGTGCGCATTCATTTCAATGGGCAGGAGTGGTGGAGCAGCAGTATACACCGCTCCAAAGATGCCGTTTGCAGGACTTTTTTTTACATCCTGCCAGCGCATCGCCTCAGTGTGACAGCACTCGGGATATCACATTGAGACTGCAGGGGAGCCGTTCTACAGGCACTTTACAGGCGCTATTTTTAGCCCAAAAGCGCCTGAAAAACGCCCCAGTGTGAAAGGGGTCTAACTGTCAGATTTTATGAGATGAAGGGAAAAAAAAAAAATCGGCCAAATATATCGGCCCAAAAAAATCGGCATCACATATCGGCCATCGCGATTTCTAAATATCAGCATCGGCATCGGCCAGAGAAAAACCCATATCGGTCGACCTCTAATCAGTTCCTGACCTCGAGCTCAAGTGCACTCGGGTTATGCAGCAGGACAATCATCTGAAACACACCAGCAAGTCCACCTCCAAATGGTTCAAACCAAGCAAAATGTAGGGTTTGGAGTGGCCTACTCAAAGCCCGGACTTGAATCCCATTGAGATGCTGTATTATGACCTCACACAGGCCGTTCATGCTGGGAAAACCCTCCAATGTGGCTGAATGAAAACACTTCTGCAAAGAGTGGGCCAAAATCCCTCCACAGCGACGTGAAAGACTCATTGCCAGTTATCGGCACCAAGGGTGAGACAACCAGGTATTATGGTGACTGGTAATTACTTCTTCACATAAAGCCAGGCAGGTTTGGATGGATTTTTTGCCTTTGAAGAGAAGTTTGGGGGGTTTGTTTGCTAATCATACTGAACTCGGTGGATGGAGCATCAGACCGATCGAACATCGCTGATTCTCACTCCTCCCCGAGCGGAGAGATGCTGCCCGTCAATCAGCGTCTCTCCTGGTCTGCTTCTCCACCCTCATTGGAGCGCTGAGCTGTGGAGGGGCGGGGTCTGGCTCGCTGAGACCATCAATCGAGGCAGCTGGCGGATCCCGATGTGGGAAGTCGGGACGACATGGTCTATCGATCGATGGCAGTGATGTCAGCAAAGAGCGGACTTCAGACCAAAACCAATTACACTCCTGTGACCCAGAGGAGGAGCCTAAAAAGGACGTCTCCTCTAATAATTCAAACCATCATTTATGGCAGCATTTTGTATTTCCTCCGATTATCTTTGTGTAATAAAAACGTTTGTTTGATGATCCGAAACATTCAAGTGTGAGAAATATATAAAATAATCAGAAAGGGGGCAAATACTTTCTCACAGCATTGTGTGTAATATATATATATATATACCCCGATATACTCCATCACTACTATATATATACCCCCCCGATATACTCCGATATACCCCATCACTACTATATATATACCCCCCCGATATACTCCGATATACCCCATCACTACTATATATATATACCCCGATATACTCCATCACTACTATATATATACTCTGATATACCCCATCACTACTATATATATATACCCCCCGATATACTCCATCACTACTATATATATATATATATATACCCCGATACACTCCATCACTACTATATATATATATATATATATACCCCCCGATATACTCCATCACTACTATATATATATATATACACCCCAATATACTCCATCACATCACATATATATATATATATATATATATATATTACACACACACAGAGTATATGAGCGCTCAGGGTGGAGACTCCATGAAGGGGCAGATAATTGGGTCAGCCCAAAGATCGACCCACCACGAGCCTGCCGGCCCATCCCCCGGGGTCTACGAGATTCCCTAGTCTCCCCCGTGTGCAACGTCCAATCACCTCCTGCGTTCTGGAACTAAGCCAATGGGAGGCCTTCAAGTATACCTAATATACAGCGAGTGGTCCCTCAGGGGTGGTAACTGTATTCATAGTATTAGCTACTTGTGACCAATAACAGCGGGGATTGGGGAATGAGAGGAGAATGAGGTCACAGGGGGCGGGGCTGCAGGAGACCCACAGGGGGCGGGGCTGCAGGAGACCCACAGGGGGCGGGGCTGCAGGAGACCCACAGGGGGCGGGGCTGTATGGAAAGGGAGTGAATTACATCGCAGAATTAGGAGAGCCTCTGATTCTACAGATCCTCCTCCGAGGGAGCAACATCCCGCTACCCGCTTCTCTTTGGGGCCCTGTATCTACATTGTGCACTCCTGGGGCCCCACATTCATAGAGTGCACTCCTGGGGCCCCTCACTCGTAGTGCACACTCCTGGGGCCCCTCACTCATAGTGCACACTCCTGGGGCCCCTCACTCATAGTGCACACTCCTGGGGCCCCTCACTCATAGTGCACACTCCTGGGGCCCCTCACTCATAGTGCACACTCCTGGGGCCCCTCACTCATAGTGCACACTCCTGGGGCCCCTCACTCATAGTGCACACTCCTGGGGCCCCTCACTCATAGTGCACACTCCTGGGGCCCCTCACTCATAGTGCACACTCCTGGGGCCCCTCACTCATAGTGCACACTCCTGGGGCCCCTCATTCATAGTGCACACTCCTGGGGCCCCTCATTCATAGTGTACACTCCTGGGGGCCCCTCATTCATAGTGTACACTCCTGGGGCCCCTCATTCATAGAGTACACTCCTGGGGCCCCTCATTCATAGAGTACACTCCTGGGGCCCCTCATTCATAGAGTACACTCCTGGGGCCCCTCATTCATAGAGTACACTCCTGGGGCCCCTCATTCATAGTGTACACTCTAGGGCCCCGTGGGGCCGGTCTATGTAATAGGGGTAGTGGGGAGATCACTCTGTACTCACCGAACGTCCATCATGGAAGATCCACAATCACCCCAGGAGGAGCGAAGTCATCCAGGGAGGAAGGGAGGGGATGTGGGGTCACCCTGGGAGAGGGGGGGTGCAGAGCCCCCCTAGGAGGGGGGGGGTGTCAGGCGGGGTGGGGGAGGGGTGCAGAGCCCCCCTAGGAGGAGGGGGGGGTGTCAGGCGGGGTGGGGGAGGGGTGCAGAGCCCCCCTAGGAGGAGAGGGGGGATGTCAGGCGGGGTGGGGGAGGGGTGCAGAGCCTCCCTAGGAGGAGGGGGGGTGTCAGGCGGGGTGGGGGAGGGGTGCAGAGCCCCCCTAGGAGGAGGGGGGGTGTCAGGCGGGGTGGGGGAGGGGTAGGATGTCTCCAGCACAGTGATGAGTTGCGGAGGGAGAAGAATCCGGAAGAGTCGAGAAAGTCCTGAAACGAAAGTAAAAGTAAATAAGGAGGAAGAGGAGGGGGGAGGGGGAGAGAGGAGGGGGGAGGGGGAGAGAGGAGGGGGGAGGGGGGAGGGGGAGAGAGGAGGGGGGAGGGGAGGATGACTTGCATTTCCTGTTATATATTACTACGCCACTACCTATGTCAGAGATCTCATCCACCCAACATCTCCAATATATATCACTGTGTGACTGTGGGGGAGGGGACATTAGAGTGTAAGCTCCTCTGTATAGAGACTGATGTGACTGTGGGGGGAGGGGACATTAGAGTGTAAGCTCCTCTGTATAGAGACTGATGTGACTGTGGGGGAGGGGACATTAGAGTGTAAGCTCCTCTGTATAGAGACTGATGTGACTGTGGGGGAGGGGACATTACAGTGTAAGCTCCTCTGTACAGAGACTGATGTGACTGTGGGGGGAGGGGACATTAGAGTGTAAGCTCCTCTGTATAGAGACTGATGTGACTGTGGGGGAGGGGACATTAGAGTGTAAGCTCCTCTGTATAGACTGATGTGACTGTGGGGGAGGGGACATTAGAGTGTAAGCTCCTCTGTATAGAGACTGATGTGACTGTGGGGGGAGGGGACATTAGAGTGTAAGCTCCTCTGTACAGAGACTGTTGTGACTGTGGGGGAGGGGACATTAGAGTGTAAGCTCCTCTGTATAGAGACTGATGTGACTGTGGGGGAGGGGACATTAGAGTGTAAGCTCCTCTGTATAGAGACTGATGTGACTGTGGGGGGAGGGGACATTAGAGTGTAAGCTCCTCTGTACAGAGACTGATGTGACTGTGGGGGGAGGGGACATTAGAGTGTAAGCTCCTCTGTATAGAGACTGATGTGTGGGGGGAGGGGACATTAAAGTGTAAGCTCCTCTGTACAGAGACTGATGTGACTGTGGGGGGAGGGGACATTAGAGTGTAAGCTCCTCTGTACAGACTGATGTGACTGTGGGGGAGGGGACATTAGAGTGTAAGCTCCTCTGTATAGAGACTGATGTGTGGGGGGAGGGGACATTAAAGTGTAAGCTCCTCTGTACAGAGACTGATGTGACTGTGGGGGGAGGGGACATTAGAGTGTAAGCTCCTCTGTATAGAGACTGATGTGACTGTGGGGGAGGGGACATTAGAGTGTAAGCTCCTCTGTATAGAGACTGATGTGACTGTGGGGGAGGGGACATTAGAGTGTAAGCTCCTCTG
Source organism: Aquarana catesbeiana (assembly GCA_037953035.1). Lineage (NCBI taxonomy): Eukaryota > Metazoa > Chordata > Amphibia > Anura > Ranidae > Aquarana > Aquarana catesbeiana. Next base: position 19,097 of record JBBHAA010003856.1, read on the forward strand.
TATAGAGACTGATGTGACTGTGGGGGAGGGGACATTAGAGTGTAAGCTCCTCTGTATAGAGACTGATGTGACTGTGGGGGAGGGGACATTAGAGTGTAAGCTCCTCTGTATAGAGACTGATGTGACTGTGGGGGAGGGGACATTAGAGTGTAAGCTCCTCTGTATAGAGACTGATGTGACTGTGGGGGAGGGGACATTAGAGTGTAAGCTCCTCTGTACAGAGACTGATGTGACTGTGGGGGGAGGGGACATTAGAGTGTAAGCTCCTCTGTACAGAGACTGATGTGACTGTGGGGGAGGGGACATTAGAGTGTAAGCTCCTCTGTATAGAGACTGATGTGACTGTGGGGGGAGGGGACATTAAAGTGTAAGCTCCTCTGTATAGAGACTGATGTGACTGTGGGGGGGAGGGGACATTAGAGTGTAAGCTCCTCTGTACAGAGACTGATGTGACTGTGGGGGAGGGGACATTAGAGTGTAAGCTCCTCTGTATAGAGACTGATGTGACTGTGGGGGGAGGGGACATTAAAGTGTAAGCTCCTCTGTACAGAGACTGATGTGACTGTGGGGGGAGGGGACATTAGAGTGTAAGCTCCTCTGTACAGAGACTGATGTGACTGTGGGGGAGGGGACATTAGAGTGTAAGCTCCTCTGTATAGAGACTGATGTGACTGTGGGGGAGGGGACATTAGAGTGTAAGCTCCTCTGTACAGAGACTGATGTGACTGTGGGGGAGGGGACATTAGAGTGTAAGCTCCTCTGTATAGAGACTGATGTGACTGTGGGGGGAGGGGACATTAAAGTGTAAGCTCCTCTGTACAGAGACTGATGTGACTGTGGGGGGAGGGGACATTAGAGTGTAAGCTCCTCTGTATAGAGACTGATGTGACTGTGGGGGAGGGGACATTAGAGTGTAAGCTCCTCTGTATAGAGACTGATGTGACTGTGGGGGAGGGGACATTAGAGTGTAAGCTCCTCTGTACAGAGACTGATGTGACTGTGGGGGAGGGGACATTAGAGTGTAAGCTCCTCTGTATAGAGACTGATGTGTGGGGGGAGGGGACATTAGAGTGTAAGCTCCTCTGTATAGAGACTGATGTGTGGGGGGAGGGGACATTAGAGTGTAAGCTCCTCTGTATAGAGACGGATGTGACTGTGGGGGGAGGGGACATTAGAGTGTAAGCTCCTCTGTATAGAGACTGATGTGACTGTGGGGGGAGGGGACATTAGAGTGTAAGCTCCTCTGTACAGAGACTGATGTGACTGTGTGGGGGAGGGGACATTAGAGTGTAAGCTCCTCTGTATAGAGACTGATGTGACTGTGGGGGAGGGGACATTAGAGTGTAAGCTCCTCTGTATAGAGACTGATGTGATGGGGGAGGGGACATTAGAGTGTAAGCTCCTCTGTATAGAGACTGATGTGACTGTGGGGGGAGGGGACATTAGAGTGTAAGCTCCTCTGTATAGAGACTGATGTGACTGTGGGGGAGGGGACATTAGAGTGTAAGCTCCTCTGTATAGAGACTGATGTGACTGTGGGGGGAGGGGACATTAGAGTGTAAGCTCCTCTGTATAGAGACTGATGTGACTGTGGGGGGAGGGGACATTAGAGTGTAAGCTCCTCTGTATAGAGACTGATGTGACTGTGGGGGGAGGGGACATTAGAGTGTAAGCTCCTCTGTATAGAGACTGATGTGACTGTGGGGGAGGGGACATTAGAGTGTAAGCTCCTCTGTATAGAGACTGATGTGACTGTGGGGGGAGGGGACATTAGAGTGTAAGCTCCTCTGTACAGAGACTGATGTGACTGTGGGGGAGGGGACATTAGAGTGTAAGCTCCTCTGTATAGAGACTGATGTGACTGTGGGGGGAGGGGACATTAGAGTGTAAGCTCCTCTGTATAGAGACTGATGTGTGGGGGAGGGGACATTAGAGTGTAAGCTCCTCTGTATAGAGACTGATGTGACTGTGGGGGGAGGGGACATTAAAGTGTAAGCTCCTCTGTACAGAGACTGATGTGACTGTGGGGGGAGGGGACATTAGAGTGTAAGCTCCTCTGTATAGAGACTGATGTGTGGGGGGAGGGGACATTAGAGTGTAAGCTCCTCTGTACAGAGACTGATGTGACTGTGGGGGAGGGGACATTAGAGTGTAAGCTCCTCTGTACAGAGACTGATGTGACTGTGGGGGAGGGGACATTAGAGTGTAAGCTCCTCTGTATAGAGACTGATGTGTGGGGGGAGGGGACATTAGAGTGTAAGCTCCTCTGTATAGAGACTGATGTGTGGGGGGGATTTAGAGTGTAAGCTCCTCTGTATAGAGACTGATGTGTGGGGGGAGGGGACATTAGAGTGTAAGCTCCTCTGTATAGAGACTGATGTGTGGGGGGAGGGGACATTAGAGTGTAAGCCCTCTGTACAGAGACTGATGTGACTGTGGGGGGAGGGGACATTAGAGTGTAAGCTCCTCTGTATAGAGACTGATGTGACTGTGGGGGAGGGGACATTAGAGTGTAAGCTCCTCTGTACAGAGACTGATGTGACTGTGGGGGGAGGGGACATTAGAGTGTAAGCTCCTCTGTATAGAGACTGATGTGACTGTGGGGGGAGGGGACATTAGAGTGTAAGCTCCTCTGTATAGAGACTGATGTGACTGTGGGGGAGGGGACATTAGAGTGTAAGCTCCTCTGTATAGAGACTGATGTGACTTGTGGGGGAGGGGACATTAGAGTGTAAGCTCCTCTGTATAGAGACTGATGTGACTGTGGGGGGAGGGGACATTAGAGTGTAAGCTCCTCTGTATAGAGACTGATGTGACTGTGGGGGAGGGGACATTAGAGTGTAAGCTCCTCTGTATAGAGACTGATGTGACTGTGGGGGGAGGGGACATTAGAGTGTAAGCTCCTCTGTATAGAGACTGATGTGACTGTGGGGGGAGGGGACATTAGAGTGTAAGCTCCTCTGTATAGAGACTGATGTGTGGGGGGAGGGGACATTAGAGTGTAAGCTCCTCTGTATAGAGACTGATGTGACTGTGGGGGGAGGGGACATTAGAGTGTAAGCTCCTCTGTATAGAGACTGATGTGACTGTGGGGGGAGGGGACATTAGAGTGTAAGCTCCTCTGTATAGAGACTGATGTGACTGTGGGGGAGGGGACATTAGAGTGTAAGCTCCTCTGTATAGAGACTGATGTGACTGTGGGGGGAGGGGACATTAGAGTGTAAGCTCCTCTGTATAGAGACTGATGTGACTGTGGGGGAGGGGACATTAGAGTGTAAGCTCCTCTGTACAGAGACTGATGTGTGGGGGGAGGGGACATTAGAGTGTAAGCTCCTCTGTATAGAGACTGATGTGACTGTGGGGGGAGGGGACATTAGAGTGTAAGCTCCTCTGTATAGAGACTGATGTGACTGTGGGGGGAGGGGACATTAGAGTGTAAGCTCCTCTGTATAGAGACTGATGTGACTGTGGGGGGAGGGGACATTAGAGTGTAAGCTCCTCTGTATAGAGACTGATGTGACTGTGGGGGGAGGGGACATTAGAGTGTAAGCTCCTCTGTACAGAGACTGATGTGACTGTGGGGGAGGGGACATTAGAGTGTAAGCTCCTCTGTACAGAGACTGATGTGACTGTGGGGGGAGGGGACATTAGAGTGTAAGCTCCTCTGTATAGAGACTGATGTGACTGTGGGGGAGGGGACATTAGAGTGTAAGCTCCTCTGTATAGAGACTGATGGATGTGGGGGAGGGGACATTAGAGTGTAAGCTCCTCTGTATAGAGACTGATGTGACTGTGGGGGGAGGGGACATTAGAGTGTAAGCTCCTCTGTATAGAGACTGATGTGACTGTGGGGGGAGGGGACATTAGAGTGTAAGCTCCTCTGTATAGAGACTGATGTGACTGTGGGGGAGGGGACATTAGAGTGTAAGCTCCTCTGTATAGAGACTGATGTGACTGTGGGGGGAGGGGACATTAGAGTGTAAGCTCCTCTGTATAGAGACTGATGTGTGGGGGGAGGGGACATTAGAGTGTAAGCTCCTCTGTATAGAGACTGATGTGACTGTGGGGGGAGGGGACATTAGAGTGTAAGCTCCTCTGTATAGAGACTGATGTGACTGTGGGGGGAGGGGACATTAGAGTGTAAGCTCCTCTGTATAGAGACTGATGTGACTGTGGGGGAGGGGACATTAGAGTGTAAGCTCCTCTGTATAGAGACTGATGTGACTGTGGGGGAGGGGACATTAGAGTGTAAGCTCCTCTGTATAGAGACTGATGTGTGGGGGAGGGGACATTAGAGTGTAAGCTCCTCTGTACAGAGACTGATGTGACTGTGGGGGGAGGGGACATTAGAGTGTAAGCTCCTCTGTACAGAGACTGATGTGACTGTGGGGGGAGGGGACATTAGAGTGTAAGCTCCTCTGTACAGAGACTGATGTGACTGTGGGGGGAGGGGACATTAGAGTGTAAGCTCCTCTGTATAGAGACTGATGTGACTGTGGGGGGAGGGGACATTAGAGTGTAAGCTCCTCTGTATAGAGACTGATGTGACTGTGGGGGAGGGGACATTAGAGTGTAAGCTCCTCTGTATAGAGACTGATGTGACTGTGGGGGGAGGGGACATTAGAGTGTAAGCTCCTCTGTATAGAGACTGATGTGTGGGGGGAGGGGACATTAGAGTGTAAGCTCCTCTGTATAGAGACTGATGTGACTGTGGGGGGAGGGGACATTAGAGTGTAAGCTCCTCTGTATAGAGACTGATGTGACTGTGGGGGAGGGGACATTAGAGTGTAAGCTCCTCTGTATAGAGACTGATGTGACTGTGGGGGAGGGGACATTAGAGTGTAAGCTCCTCTGTACAGAGACTGATGTGACTGTGGGGGGAGGGGACATTAGAGTGTAAGCTCCTCTGTACAGAGACTGATGTGACTGTGGGGGAGGGGACATTAGAGTGTAAGCTCCTCTGTACAGAGACTGATGTGACTGTGGGGGAGGGGACATTAGAGTGTAAGCTCCTCTGTATAGAGACTGATGTGACTGTGGGGGGAGGGGACATTAGAGTGTAAGCTCCTCTGTACAGAGACTGATGTGACTGTGGGGGGAGGGGACATTAGAGTGTAAGCTCCTCTGTATAGAGACTGATGTGACTGTGGGGGGAGGGGACATTAGAGTGTAAGCTCCTCTGTATAGAGACTGATGTGTGGGGGGAGGGGACATTAGAGTGTAAGCTCCTCTGTATAGAGACTGATGTGTGGGGGGAGGGGACATTAGAGTGTAAGCTCCTCTGTATAGAGACTGATGTGTGGGGGGGAGGGGACATTAGAGTGTAAGCTCCTCTGTATAGAGACTGATGTGACTGTGGGGGAGGGGACATTAGAGTGTAAGCTCCTCTGTACAGAGACTGATGTGACTGTGGGGGGAGGGGACATTAGAGTGTAAGCTCCTCTGTATAGAGACTGATGTGACTGTGGGGGGAGGGGACATTAGAGTGTAAGCTCCTCTGTACAGAGACTGATGTGACTGTGGGGGAGGGGACATTAGAGTGTAAGCTCCTCTGTACAGAGACTGATGTGACTGTGGGGGGAGGGGACATTAGAGTGTAAGCTCCTCTGTATAGAGACTGATGTGACTGTGGGGGAGGGGACATTAGAGTGTAAGCTCCTCTGTACAGAGACTGATGTGACTGTGGGGGGAGGGGACATTAGAGTGTAAGCTCCTCTGTATAGAGACTGATGTGACTGTGGGGGAGGGGACATTAGAGTGTAAGCTCCTCTGTATAGAGACTGATGTGACTGTGGGGGGAGGGGACATTAGAGTGTAAGCTCCTCTGTATAGAGACTGATGTGTGGGGGAGGGGACATTAGAGTGTAAGCTCCTCTGTATAGAGACTGATGTGACTGTGGGGAGGGGACATTAGAGTGTAAGCTCCTCTGTATAGAGACTGATGTGACTGTGGGGGAGGGGACATTAGAGTGTAAGCTCCTCTGTATAGAGACTGATGTGACTGTGGGGGAGGGGACATTAGAGTGTAAGCTCCTCTGTATAGAGACTGATGTGTGGGGGAGGGGACATTAGAGTGTAAGCTCCTCTGTATAGAGACTGATGTGACTGTGGGGGAGGGGACATTAGAGTGTAAGCTCCTCTGTATAGAGACTGATGTGACTGTGGGGGAGGGGACATTAGAGTGTAAGCTCCTCTGTACAGAGACTGATGTGACTGTGGGGGGAGGGGACATTAGAGTGTAAGCTCCTCTGTATAGAGACTGATGTGTGGGGGGAGGGGACATTAGAGTGTAAGCTCCTCTGTATAGAGACTGATGTGACTGTGGGGGAGGGGACATTAGAGTGTAAGCTCCTCTGTATAGAGACTAATGTGACTGTGGGGGAGGGGACATTAGAGTGTAAGCTCCTCTGTATAGAGACTGATGTGACTGTGGGGGGAGGGGACATTAGAGTGTAAGCTCCTCTGTATAGAGACTGATGTGACTGTGGGGGGAGGGGACATTAGAGTGTAAGCTCCTCTGTATAGAGACTGATGTGTGGGGGAGGGGACATTAGAGTGTAAGCTCCTCTGTATAGAGACTGATGTGACTGTGGGGGAGGGGACATTAGAGTGTAAGCTCCTCTGTATAGAGACTGATGTGACTGTGGGGGGAGGGGACATTAGAGTGTAAGCTCCTCTGTACAGAGACTGATGTGACTGTGGGGGGAGGGGACATTAGAGTGTAAGCTCCTCTGTATAGAGACTGATGTGACTGTGGGGGAGGGGACATTAGAGTGTAAGCTCCTCTGTATAGAGACTGATGTGACTGTGGGGGAGGGGACATTAGAGTGTAAGCTCCTCTGTAAGAGACTGATGTGACTGTGGGTGTATAGAGACTGATGTGACTGTGGGGGAGGGGACATTAGAGTGTAAGCTCCTCTGTATAGAGACTGATGTGACTGTGGGGGGAGGGGACATTAGAGTGTAAGCTCCTCTGTATAGAGACTGATGTGACTGTGGGGGGAGGGGACATTAGAGTGTAAGCTCCTCTGTATAGAGACTGATGTGACTGTGGGGGGAGGGGACATTAGAGTGTAAGCTCCTCTGTATAGAGACTGATGTGACTGTGGGGGAGGGGACATTAGAGTGTAAGCTCCTCTGTATAGAGACTGATGTGACTGTGGGGGGAGGGGACATTAGAGTGTAAGCTCCTCTGTATAGAGACTGATGTGTGGGGAGGGGACATTAGAGTGTAAGCTCCTCTGTATAGAGACTGATGTGACTGTGGGGGAGGGGACATTAGAGTGTAAGCTCCTCTGTATAGAGACTGATGTGACTGTGGGGGAGGGGACATTAGAGTGTAAGCTCCTCTGTACAGAGACTGATGTGACTGTGGGGGGAGGGGACATTAGAGTGTAAGCTCCTCTGTATAGAGACTGATGTGACTGTGGGGGGAGGGGACATTAGAGTGTAAGCTCCTCTGTATAGAGACTGATGTGACTGTGGGGGGAGGGGACATTAGAGTGTAAGCTCCTCTGTATAGAGACTGATGTGACTGTGGGGGAGGGGACATTAGAGTGTAAGCTCCTCTGTATAGAGACTGATGTGATGTGGGGGAGGGGACATTAGAGTGTAAGCTCCTCTGTATAGAGACTGATGTGACTGTGGGGGAGGGGACATTAGAGTGTAAGCTCCTCTGTATAGAGACTGATGTGACTGTGGGGGAGGGGACATTAGAGTGTAAGCTCCTCTGTATAGAGACTGATGTGACTGTGGGGGGAGGGGACATTAGAGTGTAAGCTCCTCTGTATAGAGACTGATGTGACTGTGGGGGGAGGGGACATTAGAGTGTAAGCTCCTCTGTATAGAGACTGATGTGACTGTGGGGGAGGGGACATTAGAGTGTAAGCTCCTCTGTATAGAGACTGATGTGACTGTGGGGGAGGGGACATTAGAGTGTAAGCTCCTCTGTATAGAGACTGATGTGACTGTGGGGGAGGGGACATTAGAGTGTAAGCTCCTCTGTACAGAGACTGATGTGACTGTGGGGGAGGGGACATTAGAGTGTAAGCTCCTCTGTATAGAGACTGATGTGACTGTGGGGGGAGGGGACATTAGAGTGTAAGCTCCTCTGTATAGAGACTGATGTGACTGTGGGGGAGGGGACATTAGAGTGTAAGCTCCTCTGTATAGAGACTGATGTGACTGTGGGGGAGGGGACATTAGAGTGTAAGCTCCTCTGTATAGAGACTGATGTGACTGTGGGGGAGGGGACATTAGAGTGTAAGCTCCTCTGTATAGAGACTGATGTGACTGTGGGGGGAGGGGACATTAGAGTGTAAGCTCCTCTGTATAGAGACTGATGTGACTGTGGGGGAGGGGACATTAGAGTGTAAGCTCCTCTGTATAGAGACTGATGTGACTGTGGGGGGAGGGGACATTAGAGTGTAAGCTCCTCTGTATAGAGACTGATGTGACTGTGGGGGGAGGGGACATTAGAGTGTAAGCTCCTCTGTATAGAGACTGATGTGACTGTGGGGGGAGGGGACATTAGAGTGTAAGCTCCTCTGTATAGAGACTGATGTGACTGTGGGGGAGGGGACATTAGAGTGTAAGCTCCTCTGTATAGAGACTGATGTGACTGTGGGGGAGGGGACATTAGAGTGTAAGCTCCTCTGTATAGAGACTGATGTGACTGTGGGGGGAGGGGACATTAGAGTGTAAGCTCCTCTGTACAGAGACTGATGTGACTGTGGGGGGAGGGGACATTAGAGTGTAAGCTCCTCTGTATAGAGACTGATGTGACTGTGGGGGGAGGGGACATTAGAGTGTAAGCTCCTCTGTATAGAGACTGATGTGACTGTGGGGGAGGGGACATTAGAGTGTAAGCTCCTCTGTATAGAGACTGATGTGACTGTGGGGGAGGGGACATTAGAGTGTAAGCTCCTCTGTATAGAGACTGATGTGACTGTGGGGGAGGGGACATTAGAGTGTAAGCTCCTCTGTATAGAGACTGATGTGACTGTGGGGGAGGGGACATTAGAGTGTAAGCTCCTCTGTACAGAGACTGATGTGACTGTGGGGGAGGGGACATTAGAGTGTAAGCTCCTCTGTATAGAGACTGATGTGACTGTGGGGGGAGGGGACATTAGAGTGTAAGCTCCTCTGTATAGAGACTGATGTGACTGTGGGGGAGGGGACATTAGAGTGTAAGCTCCTCTGTATAGAGACTGATGTGACTGTGGGGGAGGGGACATTAGAGTGTAAGCTCCTCTGTAGAGACTGATGTCTGACTGTGGGGGAGGGGACATTAGAGTGTAAGCTCCTCTGTATAGAGACTGATGTGTGGGGGAGGGGACATTAGAGTGTAAGCTCCTCTGTATAGAGACTGATGTGACTGTGGGGGGAGGGGACATTAGAGTGTAAGCTCCTCTGTACAGAGACTGATGTGACTGTGGGGGAGGGGACATTAGAGTGTAAGCTCCTCTGTATAGAGACTGATGTGACTGTGGGGGAGGGGACATTAGAGTGTAAGCTCCTCTGTATAGAGACTGATGTGACTGTGGGGGGAGGGGACATTAGAGTGTAAGCTCCTCTGTATAGAGACTGATGTGACTGTGGGGGAGGGGACATTAGAGTGTAAGCTCCTCTGTATAGAGACTGATGTGTGGGGGAGGGGACATTAGAGTGTAAGCTCCTCTGTATAGAGACTGATGTGACTGTGGGGGGAGGGGACATTAGAGTGTAAGCTCCTCTGTACAGAGACTGATGTGACTGTGGGGGAGGGGACATTAGAGTGTAAGCTCCTCTGTATAGAGACTGATGTGACTGTGGGGGAGGGGACATTAGAGTGTAAGCTCCTCTGTATAGAGACTGATGTGACTGTGGGGGAGGGGACATTAGAGTGTAAGCTCCTCTGTATAGAGACTGATGTGACTGTGGGGGGAGGGGACATTAGAGTGTAAGCTCCTCTGTATAGAGACTGATGTGACTGTGGGGGAGGGGACATTAGAGTGTAAGCTCCTCTGTATAGAGACTGATGTGACCTGGGGGAGGGGACATTAGAGTGTAAGCTCCTCTGTATAGAGACTGATGTGACTGTGGGGGAGGGGACATTAGAGTGTAAGCTCCTCTGTATAGAGACTGATGTGACTGTGGGGGAGGGGACATTAGAGTGTAAGCTCCTCTGTATAGAGACTGATGTGACTGTGTGGGGGAGGGGACATTAGAGTGTAAGCTCCTCTGTACAGAGACTGATGTGACTGTGGGGGAGGGGACATTAGAGTGTAAGCTCCTCTGTACAGAGACTGATGTGTGGGGGGAGGGGACATTAGAGTGTAAGCTCCTCTGTATAGAGACTGATGTGACTGTGTGGGGGAGGGGACATTAGAGTGTAAGCTCCTCTGTACAGAGACTGATGTGACTGTGGGGGAGGGGACATTAGAGTGTAAGCTCCTCTGTACAGAGACTGATGTGACTGTGGGGGAGGGGACATTAGAGTGTAAGCTCCTCTGTACAGAGACTGATGTGACTGTGGGGGAGGGGACATTGGAGTGTAAGCTCCTCTGTATAGAGACTGATATGACTGTGGGGGGAGGGGACATTAGAGTGTAAGCTCCTCTGTATAGAGACTGATGTGACTGTGGGGGGAGGGGACATTAGAGTGTAAGCTCCTCTGTATAGAGACTGATGTGACTGTGGGGGGAGGGGACATTAGAGTGTAAGCTCCTCTGTACAGAGACTGATGTGACTGTGGGGGGAGGGGACATTAGAGTGTAAGCTCCTCTGTATAGAGACTGATGTGACTGTGGGGGGAGGGGACATTAGAGTGTAAGCTCCTCTGTATAGAGACTGATGTGACTGTGGGGGGAGGGGACATTAGAGTGTAAGCTCCTCTGTATAGAGACTGATGTGACTGTGGGGGAGGGGACATTAGAGTGTAAGCTCCTCTGTATAGAGACTGATGTGATGGGGGAGGGGACATTAGAGTGTAAGCTCCTCTGTATAGAGACTGATGTGACTGTGGGGGGAGGGGACATTAGAGTGTAAGCTCCTCTGTATGAGACTGATGTGACTGTGGGGGAGGGGACATTAGAGTGTAAGCTCCTCTGTATAGACTGATGTGACTGTGGGGGAGGGGACATTAGAGTGTAAGCTCCTCTGTATAGAGACTGATGTGACTGTGGGGGAGGGGACATTAGAGTGTAAGCTCCTCTGTATAGAGACTGATGTGACTGTGGGGGGAGGGGACATTAGAGTGTAAGCTCCTCTGTATAGAGACTGATGTGACTGTGGGGGAGGGGACATTAGAGTGTAAGCTCCTCTGTATAGAGACTGATGTGACCGGGGGAGGGGACATTAGAGTGTAAGCTCCTCTGTATAGAGACTGATGTGACTGTGGGGGAGGGGACATTAGAGTGTAAGCTCCTCTGTATAGAGACTGATGTGACTGTGGGGGAGGGGACATTAGAGTGTAAGCTCCTCTGTATAGAGACTGATGTGACTGTGTGGGGGAGGGGACATTAGAGTGTAAGCTCCTCTGTACAGAGACTGATGTGACTGTGGGGGAGGGGACATTAGAGTGTAAGCTCCTCTGTACAGAGACTGATGTGTGGGGGGAGGGGACATTAGAGTGTAAGCTCCTCTGTATAGAGACTGATGTGACTGTGTGGGGGAGGGGACATTAGAGTGTAAGCTCCTCTGTACAGAGACTGATGTGACTGTGGGGGAGGGGACATTAGAGTGTAAGCTCCTCTGTACAGAGACTGATGTGACTGTGGGGGAGGGGACATTAGAGTGTAAGCTCCTCTGTATAGAGACTGATGTGACTGTGGGGGAGGGGACATTAGAGTGTAAGCTCCTCTGTATAGAGACTGATGTGTGGGGGAGGGGACATTAGAGTGTAAGCTCCTCTGCACTGTACTATGGTATATGGCAGCGATATAAGGACGGATTAGAATACTCACAGGTCCGGGCGGTGGATGATGACGTCACGGTCCGCATTTCTATATCCGGGAGATCACCGTCCCGCCCTTCTTCACTCCTCCCATGGGGTGGAGTCTTGGGATTTAGGGGCGGGGAGAATGCGGGTTTGTTAGTGGGTGGGGCTTCATAGGTAGAGGGAAGCGAGTCAGCTGTCAGTCGGTGGGCGGAGTTATCAGTCCTGCTTCGTCTGTATACAATCCGCTCTCCTCCCATCATCCTCCGCGCCGGTCACGTGAGGTGACGTCATAGATCTTCTCTAATACCGGGCGGTGTGCTGATCGCCTCTTCCGACATCGATCGGTATGTTCTCCCCTCCCCCCAATATATCTGCTGTGTATATCTCTCCCCTCTGTATACTCGTCCTGTATATATCTCCTCCCCCCAATATATCTGTATACTTCTCCTGTGTATATATATATATATATCTCCTCCCCTCCCCCAACATATCTGTATACTTCTCCTGTGTATATCTCTCCCCCCATATATCTGTATACTTCTCCTGTGTATATCTCTCCCCCCATATATCTGTATACTTCTCCTGTGTGTATATATATAAATATATCTAACAAAAGTCAGTACACCCCTAAGTGAAAATCTCCAAATTGGGCCCAAAGTGTCAATATTTTGTGTGGCCACCATTATTTTCCAGCACTGCCTTAACCCTCTTGGGCATGGAGGTCACCAGAGCTTCACAGGTTGTCACTGGAGTCCTCTTCCCCTCCCCCATGATGACATCACAGAGCTGGTGGATGTTAGAGACCTTGCGCTCCTCCACCTTCCATTTGAGGATGTCCCACAGATGATCAATAGGGTTTAGGTCTGGAGACATGCTTGGCCAGTCCATCACCTTTACCCTCAGCTTCTTTAGCAAGGCAGTGGTGGTCTTGGAGGTGTGTTTGGTGGACATTCTCTTCTTCAGTACGGGGTCTGTGCCATTGGTGGGATTGCACTTCCTTGCTGTGAACTTGTCCAAAACACCACCGAGGTCCGGAGAGGAGGAGAGGAGAGGAAAGGTCCGGAGAGGAGGAGAGGAGAGGTCCGGAGAGGAGGAGAGGAGAGGAAAGGTCCGGAGAGGAGGAGAGGTCCGGAGAGGAGGAGAGGTCCGGAGAGGAGGAGAGGTCCGGAGAGGAGGAGAGGAGAGGTCCGGAGAGGAGAGGTCCGGAGAGGAGAGGTGAGGAGAGGAGGGGTCCGGAGGAGAGGAGAGGTCCAGAGAGGAGGAGAGGTCCGGAGAGGAGAGGTCCGGAGAGGAGGACAGGAGAGGTCCGGAGAGGAGGACAGGAGAGGAGAGGTCCAGAGAGGAGGACAGGACAGGAGAGGTCCGGAGAGGAGGACAGGACAGGAGAGGAGAGGTCCGGAAAGGAGGAGAGGAGAGGTCCGGAGAGGAGAGGTCCGGAGAGGAGGAGAGGAGAGGTCCGGAGAGGAGGACAGGACAGGAGAGGAGAGGTCCGGAGAGGTCCGGAGAGGAGAGGTCCGGAGAGGAGGAGAGGAGAGGAAAGGTCTGGAGAGGAGAGGTCTGGAGAGGATGACAGGAGAGGAGAGGAGAGGTCCGGAGAGGAGGAGAGGACAGGAGAGGTCCGGAGAGGAGGAGAGGACAGGAGAGGTCCGGAGAGGAGGAGAGGACAGGAGAGGTCCGGAGAGGAGGAGAGGTCCGGAGAGGAGGAGAGGACAGGACAGGAGAGGTCCGGAGAGGAGGAGAGGACAGGACAGGAGAGGTCCGGAGAGGAGGAGAGGAGAGGAAAGGTCTGGAGAGGAGAGGTCTGGAGAGGATGACAGGAGAGGAGAGGAGAGGTCCGGAGAGGAGGAGAGGACAGGAGAGGTCCGGAGAGGTCCGGAGAGGAGGAGAGGACAGGAGAGGTCCGGAGAGGAGGAGAGGACAGGAGAGGTCCGGAGAGGAGGAGAGGACAGGAGAGGTCCGGAGAGGAGGAGAGGACAGGAGAGGTCCGGAGAGGTCCGGAGAGGAGGAGAGGACAGGAGAGGTCCGGAGAGGATAGGAGAGGTCCGGAGAGGAGGAGAGGAGAGGAGGAGAGGACAGGAGAGGTCCGGAGAGGAGGAGAGGACAGGAGAGGTCCGGAGAGGAGGAGAGGACAGGAGAGGTCCGGAGAGGACAGGAGAGGTCCGGAGAGGACAGGAGAGGTCCGGAGAGGACAGGAGAGGTCCGGAGAGGAGGAGAGGACAGGAGAGGTCCGGAGAGGAGGAGAGGACAGGACAGGAGAGGTCCGGAGAGGAGGAGAGGACAGGAGAGGAGAGGTCCGGAGAGGAGGAGAGGACAGGAGAGGAGAGGTCCGGAGAGGAGGAGAGGACAGGAGAGGTCCGGAGAGGAGGACAGGACAGGAGAGGTCCGGAGAGGAGGAGAGGACAGGAGAGGTCCGGAGAGGAGGAGAGGACAGGAGAGGTCCGGAGAGGAGGAGAGGACAGGAGAGGTCCGGAGAGGAGGAGAGGACAGGAGAGGTCCGGAGAGGAGGAGAGGACAGGACAGGAGAGGTCCGGAGAGGAGGAGAGGACAGGACAGGAGAGGTCCGGAGAGGAGGAGAGGACAGGAGAGGTCCGGAGAGGAGGAGAGGACAGGACAGGAGAGGTCCGGAGAGGAGGAGAGGACAGGACAGGAGTGGTCCGGAGAGGAGGAGAGGACAGGAGAGGAGAGGTCCGGAGAGGAGGAGAGGAGGAGGTCCGGAGAGGAGGACAGGACAGGAGAGGTCCGGAGAGGAGGAGAGGACAGGAGAGGAGAGGTCCGGAGAGGAGGAGAGGACAGGAGAGGTCCGGAGAGGAGGAGAGGACAGGAGAGGTCCGGAGAGGAGGAGAGGACAGGAGAGGTCCGGAGAGGAGGAGAGGACAGGAGAGGTCCGGAGAGGAGGACAGGACAGGAGAGGTCCGGAGAGGAGGACAAGAGAGGAGAGGTCCGGAAAGGAGGACAGGAGAGGAGAGGTCCGGAGAGGAGGACAGGAGAGGAGAGGTCCGGAGAGGAGAGGTCCGGAGAGGAGGAGAGGAGAGGTCCGGAGAGGAGGACAGGAGAGGAGAGGTCCGGAGAGGAGAGGTCCGGAGAGGAGAGGTCCGGAGAGGAGGAGAGGAGAGGTCCGGAGAGGAGGACAGGAGAGGAGAGGTCCGGAAAGGAGGACAGGAGAGGAGAGGTCCGGAGAGGAGGACAGGAGAGGAGAGGTCCGGAGAGGAGAGGTCCGGAGAGGAGGAGAGGAGAGGTCCGGAGAGGAGGACAGGAGAGGAGAGGTCCGGAGAGGAGAGGTCCGGAGAGGAGAGGTCCGGAGAGGAGGAGAGGAGAGGTCCGGAGAGGAGGACAGGAGAGGAGAGGTCCGGAGAGGAGAGGTCCGGAGAGGAGAGGAGAGGAGAGGTCCGGAGAGGAGGGGTCCGGAGAGGAGGACAGGAGAGGAAAGGTCTGGAGAGGAGAGGTCTGGAGAGGAGAGGTCTGGAGAGGATGACAGGAGAGGAGAGGTCCGGAGAGGAGGAGAGGACAGGACAGGAGAGGTCCGGAGAGGAGGAGAGGACAGGAGAGGTCCGGAGAGGAGGAGAGGTCCGGAGAGGAGGAGAGGACAGGAGAGGTCCGGAGAGGAGGAGAGGACAGGAGAGGTCCGGAGAGGAGGAGAGGACAGGAGAGGTCCGGAGAGGAGGAGAGGACAGGACAGGAGAGGTCCGGAGAGGAGGAGAGGACAGGACAGGAGAGGTCCGGAGAGGAGGACAGGACAGGAGAGGTCCGGAGAGGAGGACAGGACAGGAGAGGTCCGGAGAGGAGGAGAGGACAGGACAGGAGAGGTCCGGAGAGGAGGACAGGACAGGAGAGGTCCGGAGAGGAGGACAGGACAGTAGAGGTCCGGAGAGGAGAGGTCCGGAGAGGAGAGGTAGAGGCTGGAGAGGAGGACAGGAGAGGAGAGGAGAGGTCCGGAGAGGAGGAGAGGGAGAGGAGAGGTACAGATACAGCACAGAGGACCCGGTATCAGTGCAGGTCCGGCTGGGAAGGTCCGATTCTCCATCCATGTAAGGTTCTGGTCACAGTATGAAGTGTGAGTCCTGTTATTGAGGGGACCGGTATCAGTGCAGGTCCGGCTGGGAAGGTCCGATTCTCCATCCATGTAAGGTTCTGGTCACAGTATGAAGTGTGAGGCCTGTTATTGGGGGGACCGGTATCAGTGCAGGTCCGGCTGGGAAGGTCCGATTCTCCATCCATGTAAGGTTCTGGTCACAGTATGAAGTGTGAGGCCTGTTATTGGGGGGACCGGTATCAGTGCAGGGTCCGGCTGGGAAGGTCCGATTCTCTATCCATGTAAGGTTCTGGTCACAGTATGAAGTGTGAGGCCTGTTATTGGGGGGACCGGTATCAGAGCAGGTCCGGCTGGGAAGGTCCGATTCTCCATCCATGTAAGGTTCTGGTCACAGTATGAAGTGTGAGTCCTGTTATTGAGGGGACCGGTATCAGTGCAGGTCCGGCTGGGAAGGTCCGATTCTCTATCCATGTAAGGTTCTGGTCACAGTATGAAGTGTGAGGCCTGTTATTGGGGGGACCGGTATCAGTGCAGGTCCGGCTGGGAAGGTCCCGATTCTCTATCCATGTAAGGTTCTGGTCACAGTATGAAGTGTGAGGCCTGTTATTGGGGGGACCGGTATCAGTGCAGGTCCGGCTGGGAAGGTCCGATTCTCTATCCATGTAAGGTTCTGGTCACAGTATGAAGTGTGAGTTCTGTTATTGGGGGGACCGGTATCAGTGCAGGTCCGGCTGGGAAGGTCCGATTCTCTATCCATGTAAGGTTCTGGTCACAGTATGAAGTGTGAGTTCTGTTATTGGGGGGACCGGTATCAGTGCAGGTCCGGCTGGGAAGGTCCGATTCTCCATCCATGTAAGGTTCTGGTCACAGTATGAAGTGTGAGGCCTGTTATTGGGGGGACCGGTATCAGTGCAGGTCCGGCTGGGAAGGTCCGATTCTCTATCCATGTAAGGTTCTGGTCACAGTATGAAGTGTGAGTTCTGTTATTGGGGGGACCGGTATCAGTGCAGGTCCGGCTGGGAAGGTCCGATTCTCCATCCATGTAAGGTTCTGGTCACAGTATGAAGTGTGAGGCCTGTTATTGGGGGGACCGGTATCAGTGCAGGTCCGGCTGGGAAGGTCCGATTCTCTATCCATGTAAGGTTCTGGTCACAGTATGAAGTGTGAGGCCTGTTATTGGGGGGACCGGTATCAGTGCAGGTCCGGCTGGGAAGGTCCGATTCTCCATCCATGTAAGGTTCTGGTCACAGTATGAAGTGTGAGGCCTGTTATTGGGGGGACCGGTATCAGAGCAGGTCCGGCTGGGAAGGTCCGATTCTCTATCCATGTAAGGTTCTGGTCACAGTATGAAGTGTGAGTTCTGTTATTGGGGGGACCGGTATCAGAGCAGGTCCGGCTGGGAAGGTCCGATTCTCTATCCATGTAAGGTTCTGGTCACAGTATGAAGTGTTTGTCCTGTTATTGACCGGCGGTTCCCACGCACACGCGGGAGTGACGTTATCGCTGCTCCGTCCAATCACAGCAACAAAGCCCAGAAATAACTCTGGGAGTCGTGTCGCCAGTCACAGCAGGGTGTGGGGACCGCTGCAACAGCGTCAATCTAAGGTAAGATTTCATAATGAGCTAGTATGCCATGTATACTAGCTCATTATGTCTTTTGTCTTACAGGGTTTGTTTGGGGTGTGGGGTTTTTTTTTCTTTGAGTTTATAACCACTTTAAGCAGGCTGATCCGGGCAGTTGGATGAGAGCTACAGAGCCCTCCAGTGGAATGTAGCCCAAGTGTTCCCGTGGACAGTGGATGACACCCCCACAGAAGGCGGTCTGGGACTGTTGTAGTGGAGGCTCCCCAGGGACCCTGACTTCGGGGGTGATAGGGAGTGGGGTTTGGAGGAAATCATGGAGCACAGAGACCGAAGACTGAATGTCTCGAAGTGCTCTGGGCACAGGAAGATTTGGAGTTTCTGGTGATTAGGAATGGGAGCTGGAGATCGCCTACAGACGGCTGCTAGACTCTGCGCCAGGATGGGCTCCCTTCACCTGAGACTATCAGAAAATACCAGCCGACTGTCCTGAAATCACGACTAAAGTGTCAGCAATGGGGCAGAGTAATGCCCCGTACACACAGTCGGATTTTCCGATGGAAAATGTGCGATCGGAGCGTGTTGTCGGAAATTCCGTCCGTGTGTGGGCTCCATCGGACATTTTCCATCGGATTTTCCGACACACAAAGTTGGACAGCAGGAGATAAAATTTTCCGACAACAAAATCCGTTGCGGGAAATTCCGATCGTGTGTACACAAATCCGACGGACAAAGTGCCACGCATGCTCAGAATAAATAAAGAGATGAAAGCTATTGGCCACTGCCCCGTTTATAGTCCCGACGTACGTGTTTTACGTCACCGCGTTCAGAACGATTGGATTTTCCGACAACTTTGTGTGACCGTGTGTATGCAAGACAAGTTTGAGCCGACATCCGTCAGAAAAAATCCTAGGATTTTGTTGTCGGAATGTCCGAACAAAGTCCGACCGTGTGTACGCCCTATAAGTGTGCTTTGCTTACCTCCAGCTATGGAAGCGGAGCTCTTATGGCGGATGCAGAAAGTTTTAACTTGGTTACATAGAAGGTGAGGTTGTAAAAAGACACAAGTCCATCAAGTCCAACCTATGTGTGTGATTATATGTCATATTACATTATATATCTCTGTATGTTGTGTGATTATATGTCAGTATTACATTATATATCTCTGTATGTTGTGTGATTATATGTCATATTACATTATATATCTCTGTATGTTGTGTGATTATATGTCATATTACATTATATATCTCTGTATGTTGTGTGATTATATGTCATATTACATTATATATCTCTGTATGTTGTGTGATTATATGTCATATTACATTATATATCCTGTATGTTGTGTGATTATAATGTCATATTATATATATATCTCTGTATGTTGTGTGATTATATGTCATATTACATTATATATCTCTGTATGTTGTGTGATTATATGTCATATTACATTATATATCTCTGTATGTTGTGTGATTATATGTCATATTACATTATATATCTCTGTATGTTGTGTGATTATATGTCATATTACATTATATATCTCTGTATGTTGTGTGATTATATGTCATATTACATTATATATCTCTGTATGTTGTGTGATTATATGTCATATTACATTATATATCTCTGTATGTTGTGTGATTATATGTCATATTACATTATATATCTCTGTATGTTGTGTGATTATATGTCATATTACATTATATATCTCTGTATGTTGTGTGATTATATGTCATATTACATTATTATTCTCTGTATGTTGTGTGATTATATGTCATATTACATTATATATCTCTGTATGTTGTGTGATTATATGTCATATTACATTATATATCTCTGTATGTTGTGTGATTATATGTCATATTACATTATATATCTCTGTATGTTGCGGTCATTCAGGTGATTATCTAATAGTTTCTTGAAATCATCGATGCTCCCCGCTGAGACCACCGCCTGTGGAAGGGAATTCCACATCCTGCCGCTCTTACAGTAAAGACCTCTTTTCTTCTCATTTTAATGAGTGGCCGCGAGTCTTGATCCCCTTTTTAATGCCAATATTCTGTTTGCTTTGTTAGCAGCAGCTTGGCATTGCATGTCATTGCTGAGCCTATCATCTACTAGGACCCCCAGGTCCTTTTCCATCCTAGATCCCCCCAGAGGTTCTCCCCCAGTCTATAGATTGCATTCATATTTTTACCACCCAAATGCATTATTTTACATTTTTCTACATTGAACCTCATTTGCCATGTAGTCGCCCCTCCCCCATTCATTTGTTCAGATCTTCTTGCAAGATTTCCACGTCCTGCGGAGAAGTTATTGCCCTGCTTAGCTTAGTATTGTCCACAAATACAGAGATTGAACTGTTTATCCCATCCTCCAGATCATTTATAAACAAATTAAATAGGATTGGTCCCAGCACAGAACCCTGGGGAACCCCACTACCCACCCTGACCATTCTGAGTACTCCCCATTTATCACCACCCTCTGAACTCGCCCTTGTAGCCAGTTTTCAATCCATGTACTCACCCTATGGTCCATGCCAACGGACCTTATTTTGTACAGTAAACGTTTATGGGGAACTGTGTCAAATGCTTTTGTAAAATCCAGATACACCACGTCTACGGGCCTTCCTTTATCTAGATGGCAACTCACCTCCTCATAGAAGGTTAATAGATTGGTTTGGCAAGAACGATTCTTCATGAATCCATGCTGATTACTGCTAATGATATCATTCTCATTACTAAAATCTTGTATAGTCCCTTATCATCCCCTCCAAGAGTTTACATACTATTGATGTTAGGCTAACTGGTCTGTAATTCCCAGGGATGTTTTTTGGGCCCTTTTTAAATATTGGTGCTACATTGGCTTTTCTCCAATCAGCTGGTACCATTCCAGTCAATAGACTGTCTGTAAAAATTAGGAACAATGGTCTGGCAATCACTTGACTGAGTTCCCTAAGTACCCTCGGGTGCAAGCCATCTGGTCCCGGTGATTTATTAATGTTAAGTTTCTCAAGTCTAATTTTAATTCCGTCCTCTGTTAACCATGGAGGTGCTTCCTGTGTTGTGTCATGAGGATAAACACTGCAGTTTTGGTTACTGAAGCCCCCCGATTCACTCGTGAAGACTGAGGAGAAGAATAAATTCAATACCTTCGCCATCTCCCCATCCTTTGTAACCAGATGTCCTTCCTCATTCTTTATGTGGCCAATATGGTCTGTCCTCCCTTTTTTACTGTTTACATACTTAAAGAATTTCTTGGGATTTTTTTGGCTCTTCTCCGCTATGTGTCTTTCATGTTCTATCTTAGCCGTCCTAATTGCACCCTTACATTTCTTGTTGCATTCTTTGTAAAGTCTGAATGCTGAGGATGATCCCTCAACCTTGTATTTTTGAAGGCCTTCTTCTTCTTTGCTTTTATATGCATTTTTACATTGGAGTTAAGCCATCCAGGACTTTTGTTCGCTCTTTTAAATTTATTACCCAATGGGATACATTGGCTAATGCCCTTATTTAATATGCTCTTAAAGCAAACCCATCTCTCCTCCGTGTTCTTTGTTCCTAATATTTTATCCCAATTTATATCTTTTAGCAAGGTTTGTAGTTTAGGGAAGTTGGATCTTTTGAAATTCAGTGTCTTTGTATTCCCTTGTTTCCTATTTGTGTGATTTATACTGAAGCCAATTGACCTGTGATCGCTGTTCTCTAAATTGCCCCGTATTTCCACATCCGTGATCAGATCTGGACGAACCTGGTAATATTTCTGAACAATATCCTTCAAATGTGTGAAGATAAATTTCACCTTTCCGACTGCTGGAATGTTGTATGATCTCGGTCTCATAATTTGCTGTAGACTTTTTAGTAGATTGTTTGAGGTGTGGCTGTATCCCATTATCCTATTGTTTCTGTCTGCCTTGGGAGCAAAGTATTATAGGATGTGTATGTGGATTGGCTTACATGTTAATGAAACCCCTGTCAGCTATTGGATGCTAGAGGGAGAGGGTAGGGGATTTTTCCAGCAGCCCCTCCTAAAGACGGTCTCCTGTTGGAAAGTTGAATACACCTGTGTGTCTCTTTGTTACTGGAGGAGGTAAAGTTTACCCCTCCCTGTGTCATTATACAAAGCGGGGGGGGGGATTTCCCCTGAGTGTAGATTTCTTTGTACCTGTGTTGGAATTAACCGTCTTATGCTTCTTACCACCCTACTCTGATGTCTCGACAAGTGACTGGGTGGGCGAAGGGACGTTGGATCGTGCTGGTACCGGGCAAAGGAAGCGTATATGGTGGACTCTTGAGTACGGGGGTCAGTCACAGGGGTGTACTGACTTTTGTTGCCAGCGGTTTAGACATTAATGGCTGTGTGTTGAGTTATTTTGAGGGGACAGTAAATTTACACTGTTATACAAGCTGTACACTCACTACTTTACATTGTAGACAAGTGTCATTTCTTCAGTGTTGTCACATGAAAAGATAGAAGAAAATGTGAGCGAGGGGTGTACTTACTTTTGTGAGATCCTGTCTATCTCTATCCGTACCTCTCCCCTGTATATCCCAAGTCTCCCGCATTTGGCTGCAGGCTCACGGACACCCGCGGGCGCCGGGCGAACTCCCGGCTAAACCCGTCACTCAAAGACAGAGCAGCCCCGAGGGCGGAATGTTACTGAGCTAGTTACACTTCTCAGTATTATAAAATGGACAGCGCCCCCTGGTTTCCCTCTAGCTGTGAACTTCTCCCTTCCTGGCACTGGGGGCTGCTTGTTGGTGAATTGGAATGCGATTATAGATCATCCCCAGTTTGCTCTACCCGAGGCTGACTTCATGTCCTGCGCCCCGAGGCTGACTTCATGTCCTGCGCCCCGAGGCTGACTTCATGTCCTGCGCCCCGAGGCTGACTTCATGTCCTGCGCCCCGAGGCTGACTTCATGTCCTGCGCCCCGAGGCTGACTTCATGTCCTGCGCCCCGAGGCTGACTTCATGTCCCCCCCCCCCCCCCCCGGGGCTGACTTCATGTCCTCCCCCCCCCCCCGGGGCTGACTTCATGTCCTTCCCCCCCCCCCCCCCCGAGGCTGACTTCATGTCCTTCCCCCCCCCCCCCCCGAGGCTGACTTCATGTCTTTCTCCCCCCCCCGAGGCGGACTTTGCCTTCCACCCCCCCGAGGCGGACTTTGCCTTCCACCCCCCGAGGCGGACTTTGCCTTCCACCCCCCGAGGCGGACTTTGCCTTCCACCCCCCGAGGCGGACTTTGCCTTCCACCCCCCGAGGCGGACTTTGCCTTCCACCCCCCGAGGCGGACTTTGCCTTCCACCCCCCGAGGCGGACTTTGCCTTCCACCCCCCGAGGCGGACTTTGCCTTCCACCCCCCGAGGCGGACTTTTGCCTTCCACCCCCCGAGGCGGACTTTGCCTTCCACCCCCCGAGGCGGACTTTGCCTTCCACCCCCCGAGGCGGACTTTGCCTTCCACCCCCCGAGGCGGACTTTGCCTTCCACCCCCCGAGGCGGACTTGCCTTCCACCCCCCGAGGCGGACTTTGCCTTCCACCCCCCGAGGCGGACTTTGCCTTCCACCCCCCCGAGCGGACTTTGCCTTCCACCCCCCGAGGCGGACTTTATGTCTTCCCCCCGAGGCGGACTTTATGTCTCAACCCCCCCCCCCCCCCAGGCGGACTTTATGTCTTTCCCCCCCCGAGGCTGACTTCATGTCTTCCCCCCCCCCCCCCCGAGGCTGACTTCATGTCTTCCCCCCCCCCCGAGGCTGACTTCATGTCTTCCCCCCCCCCCGAGGCTGACTTCATGTCTTCCCCCCCCCCCCGAGGCTGACTTCATGTCTTCCCCCCCCCCCCCCGAGGCTGACTTCATGTCTTTCCCCCCCCCCCCAGGCTGACTTCATGTCTTCCCCCCCCGAGGCTGACTTCATGTCTTCCCCCCCCCCCCCGAGGCTGACTTCATGTCCCCCCCCCCCCCGAGGCTGACTTCATGTCTCCCCCCCCCCCCCCCGAGGCTGACTTCATGTCTTCCCCCCCCCCGAGGCTGACTTCATGTCTTCCCCCCCCCCGAGGCTGACTTCATGTCTTTCCCCCCCCCCCCCCCGAGGCTGACTTCATGTCTTCCCCCCCCCCCCCCCGAGGCTGACTTCATGTCTCCCCCCCCCCCCCCCCCCCCCGAGGCTGACTTCATGTCTTCCCCCCCCGAGGCTGACTTCATGTCTTCCCCCCCCGAGGCTGACTTCATGTCTTCCCCCCCCCCGAGGCTGACTTCATGTCTTCCCCCCCCCCGAGGCTGACTTTATGTCTCCCCCCCCCCCCGAGGCTGACTTCATGTCTTCCCCCCCCCCCCCCGAGGCTGACTTCATGTCTTCCCCCCCCCCCCCCGAGGCTGACTTCATGTCCCCCCCCCCCCCGAGGCTGACTTCATGTCTCCCCCCCCCCCCCCCCGAGGCTGACTTCATGTCTTCCCCCCCCCCCCGAGGCTGACTTCATGTCTTCCCCCCCCCCGAGGCTGACTTCATGTCTTTCCCCCCCCCCCCCCGAGGCTGACTTCATGTCTTCCCCCCCCCCCCCCGAGGCTGACTTCATGTCTCCCCCCCCCCCCCCCCCCGAGGCTGACTTCATGTCTTCCCCCCCGAGGCTGACTTCATGTCTTCCCCCCCCGAGGCTGACTTCATGTCTTCCCCCCCCCCGAGGCTGACTTCATGTCTTCCCCCCCCCCGAGGCTGACTTTATGTCTCCCCCCCCCCCCGAGGCTGACTTCATGTCTCCCCCCCCCCCCCGAGGCGGACTTTATGTCTCCCCCCCCCGAGGCGGACTTTATGTCTCCCCCCCCCAGGCGGACTTTATGTCTCCCCCCCCGAGGCGGACTTTATGTCTCCTCCCCCCCCCCCCCGAGGCGGACTTTATGTCTCCTCCCCCCCCCCCCCGAGGCGGACTTTATGTCTCCTCCCCCCCCCCCAGGCGGACTTTATGTCTCCCCACCCCCCCCCGAGGCGGACTTTATGTCTCCACAACCCCCCCCCCGAGGCGGACTTTATGTCTTTCACCCCCCCCCCCCCCGAGGCGGACTTTATGTCTTTCACCCCCCCCGAGGCGGACTTTGTCTCCACGACCCCCCCCCCCCGAGGCGGACTTTATGTCTTTCACCCCCCCCCCCGAGGCGGACTTTATGTCTTTCACCCCCCCCCCCCCAGGTGGACTTTAAGTCTTTAAACCACCCCCCCAACCCCCATGCCCCCCCCCCGAGGCGGACTTTATGTCTTTCACCCCCCCGCGGCAGACTTTGTCTCCCCTGTCTCCCCCCCGAGGCGGACTTTATGTCTCCCACCCCCCCGAGGCGGACTTTATGTCTCCCACCCCCCCGAGGCGGACTTTATGTCTCCCACCCCCCGAGGCGGACTTTATGTCTCCCAACCCCCCGAGGCTGACTTCATGTCTCCCCCCCCCCCCCCCCCGAGGCTGACTTCATGTCTTCCCCCCCGAGGCTGACTTCATGTCTTCCCCCCCCCCCCCCCCCGAGGCTGACTTCATGTCTTCCCCCCCCCCCGAGGCTGACTTTATGTCTCCCCCCCCCCCCCGAGGCTGACTTCATGTCTCCCCCCCCCCCCGAGGCGGACTTTATGTCTCCCCCCCCCCCCCGAGGCGGACTTTATGTCTCCCCCCCCCCCCCCCCCGAGGCGGACTTTATGTCTCCCCCCCCCCCCCCCCGAGGCGGACTTTATGTCTCCCCCCCCCGAGGCGGACTTTATGTCTCCCCCCCCAGGCGGACTTTATGTCTCCTCCCCCCCCCCCCCGAGGCGGACTTTATGTCTCCTCCCCCCCCCCCCCGAGGCGGACTTTATGTCTCCTCCCCCCCCCCCCCGAGGCGGACTTTATGTCTCCTCCCCCCCCCCGAGGCGGACTTTATGTCTCCCCCACCCCCCCCGAGGCGGACTTTATGTCTCCACAACCCCCCCCCCCCCCCCGAGGCGGACTTTATGTCTTTCACCCCCCCCCCCCCCCCGAGGCGGACTTTATGTCTTTCACCCCCCCCCCGAGGCGGACTTTGTCTCCACGACCCCCCCCCCCGAGGCGGACTTTATGTCTTTCACCCCCCCCCCCCGAGGCGGACTTTATGTCTTTCACCCCCCCCCCCCCCAGGTGGACTTTAAGTCTTTAAACCACCCCCCCAACCCCCATGCCCCCCCCCCGAGGCGGACTTTATGTCTTTCACCCCCCCGCGGCAGACTTTGTCTCCCCTGTCTCCCCCCCGAGGCGGACTTTATGTCTCCCACCCCCCCGAGGCGGACTTTATGTCTCCCACCCCCCGAGGCGGACTTTATGTCTTTCCCCCGAGGCGGACTTTATGTCTTTCCCCCCGAGGCGGACTTTATGTCTTTCCCCCCGAGGCGGACTTTATGTCTTTCCCCCCCGAGGCGGACTTTATGTCTTTCCCCCCGAGGCGGACTTTATGTCTTTCCCCCGAGGCGGACTTTATGTCTTTCCCCCCGAGGCGGACTTTATGTCTTTCCCCCCGAGGCGGACTTTATGTCTTTCCCCCCGAGGCGGACTTTATGTCTTTCCCCCCCGAGGCGGACTTTATGTCTTTCCCCCCGAGGCGGACTTTATGTCTTTCCCCCCGAGGCGGACTTTATGTCTTTCCCCCCGAGGCGGACTTTATGTCTTTCCCCCCGAGGCGGACTTTATGTCTTTCCCCCCGAGGCGGACTTTATGTCTTTCCCCCCGAGGCGGACTTTATGTCTTTTCCCCCCCACCCCCGGACTTTGTCTTTACCCACACCACCCAATCCCCCCCCCCCGAGGCGGACTTTATGTCTTTCCCCCCCCCCCGAGGCGGACTTTATGTCTTCCCCCCCCCCCCCCCGAGGCGGACTTTATGTCTTTCCCCCCCCGAGGCGGACTTATGTCTTTCCCCCCCCCCGAGGCTGACTTTATGTCTTTCCCCCCCCCGAGGCTGACTTTATGTCTTTCCCCCCCCCGAGGCGGACTTTATGTCTTCCCCCCCCCCCCCCCCCCGAGAGGCTGACTTTATGTCTTTCCCCCCCCCCCCCGAGGCTGACTTTATGTCTTTCCCCCCCCGAGGCTGACTTTATGTCTTTCCCCCCCGAGGCTGACTTTATGTCTTTCCCCCCCGAGGCTGACTTTATGTCTTTCCCCCCCCCCCGAGGCTGACTTTATGTCTTTCCCCCCCCCCCGAGGCTGACTTTATGTCTTTCCCCCCCCGAGGCTGACTTTGTCTTTCCCCCCCCCGAGGCTGACTTTATGTCTTTCCCCCCCCCCCCCGAGGCTGACTTTATGTCTTTCCCCCCCGAGGCTGACTTTATGTCCTGCTTGAAATGAGTTTTTGCAGGTTGGGATGTCTGATAGCCTCTTTCTATATAAGACAGGACTTCCCTTCTGGGGCCCATGATGAGGGTCCATACATCGCTATGGTATATGTTATGGTACATGGTGGCTGTGTGAAATATTAAAGCCTGACTCCTTTCATATTTAGAACCATCCAGCGCCCCCTCATGGTTCTCCTGCAGCAATACGACTGAGTGTAAATTGTCTTTCTTTACTTCTCTCTGCAGATTGTCGCACCTTCAGGCTTCTAGTCCGACGTCGGCAAAGATGTCTCATGAGAAGAGTTTCCTGGTCACGGGGGAGCCGTATTCCAATCCTCCATACCCTGCTGGACAAGCTCCGCCTCCCCCGCCAGTGTATGGGCACCCTCCGTACCCCAATACCGACCTCTACCCTACAACTGCCCCCGTCATGTACCCCACTGAGGTCCCATACCCCAATATCGTTCCCTACCCCACACACCCACCCATGGGTCAACCCCCATACCCTCCTGCATACAACCAAGGGCCCTATCCTAGCGGTCCATATCCCAACCAGCCATACCAGCAGCCTCCATATTTACAGAGCGGATATCCGTCTGAGCAAAGCGGTGAGTAGAACGTGTGCTTCCTTCTCTCTGTTCTTTGTATGTGTGGCCTAGAAGACCCAACCCCCACATACTGTGTGTATGTGCAGCCTCTACTTGTATGTCCAATTGATGGCTGTCCTCTCCCATCACCCCCCCCTTGTGTGTCCAATGACGGCTGTCCTCTCCCATCACCCCCCCCTTGTGTGTCCAATGACGGCTGTCCTCTCCAATCACCCCCCCCCTTGTGTGTCCAATGACGGCTGTCCTCTCCCATCACCCCCCCCTTGTGTGTCCAATGACGGCTGTCCTCTCCCATCACCCCCCCTTGTGTGTCCAATGACGGCTGTCCTCTCCCATCACCCGCCCTTATGTGTGTCCAATGATGGCTGTCCTCTCCCATCACCCGCCCTTGTGTGTCCAATGACGGCTGTCCTCTCCCATCACCCCCCCCTTGTGTGTCCAATGACAGCTGTCCTCTCCCATCACCCCCCCCTTGTGTGTCCAATGACGGCTGTCCTCTCCCATCACCCGCCCTTATGTGTGTCCAATGACGGCTGTCCTCTCCCATCACCCCCCCCTTGTGTGTCCAATGACGGCTGTCCTCTCCCATCACCCACCCCCTTGTGTGTCCAATGACGGCTGTCCTCTCCCATCACCCCCCCTTGTGTGTCCAATGACGGCTGTCCTCTCCCATCACCCCCCCTTGTGTGTCCAATGACGGCTGTCCTCTCCCATCACCCCCCCCTTGTGTGTCCAATGACGGCTGTCCTCTCCCATCACCCCCCCCCCTTGTGTGTCCAATGACGGCTGTCCTCTCCCATCACCCCCCCTTGTGTGTCCAATGACGGCTGTCCTCTCCCATCACCCCCCCCTTGTGTGTCCAATGACGGCTGTCCTCTCCCATCACCCCCCCCTTGTGTGTCCAATGACGGCTGTCCTCTCCAATCACCCCCCCCTTGTGTGTCCAATGACGGCTGTCCTCTCCCATCACCCCCCCCTTGTGTGTCCAATGACGGCTGTCCTCTCCCATCACCCCCCCTTGTGTGTCCAATGACGGCTGTCCTCTCCCATCACCCGCCCTTATGTGTGTCCAATGACGGCTGTCCTCTCCCATCACCCGCCCTTGTGTGTCCAATGACGGCTGTCCTCTCCCATCACCCGCCCTTGTGTGTCCAATGACGGCTGTCCTCTCCCATCACCCGCCCTTGTGTGTCCAATGACGGCTGTCCTCTCCCATCACCCGCCCTTGTGTGTCCAATGACGCTGTCCTCTCCCATCACCCCCCCCCCTTGTGTGTCCAGTGACGGCTGTCCTCTCCCATCACCCCCCCTTGTGTGTCCAGTGACGGCTGTCCTCTCCCATCACCCCCCCTTGTGTGTCCAGTGACGGCTGGCCTCTCCCATCACCCGCCCTTGTGTGTCCAATGACGGCTGTCCTCTCCCATCACCCGCCCTTGTGTGTCCAATGACGGCTGTCCTCTCCCATCACCCGCCCTTATGTGTGTCCAATGACGGCTGTCCTCTCCCATCACCCCCCCTTGTGTGTCCAATGACGGCTGTCCTCTCCCATCACCCGCCCTTATGTGTGTCCAATGACGGCTGTCCTCTCCCATCACCCCCCCTTGTGTGTCCAATGACGGCTGTCCTCTCCAATCACCCCCCCCTTGTGTGTCCAATGACGGCTGTCCTCTCCCATCACCCCCCCTTGTGTGTCCAATGACGGCTGTCCTCTCCCATCACCCCCCCTTGTGTGTCCAGTGACGGCTGTCCTCTCCCATCACCCCCCCTTGTGTGTCCAATGACGGCTGTCCTCTCCCATCACCCGCCCTTGTGTGTCCAATGACGGCTGTCCTCTCCCATCACCCCCCCCTTGTGTGTCCAATGACGGCTGTCCTCTCCCATCACCCGCCCTTGTGTGTCCAATGACGGCTGTCCTCTCCCATCACCCGCCCTTATGTGTGTCCAATGACGGCTGTCCTCTCCCATCACCCCCCCTTGTGTGTCCAATGACGGCTGTCCTCTCCAATCACCCCCCCCTTGTGTGTCCAATGACGGCTGTCCTCTCCCATCACCCCCCCCTTGTGTGTCCAATGACGGCTGTCCTCTCCCATCACCCGCCCTTGTGTGTCCAATGACGGCTGTCCTCTCCCATCACCCGCCCTTGTGTGTCCAATGACGGCTGTCCTCTCCCATCACCCCCCCCCTTGTGTGTCCAATGACGGCTGTCCTCTCCCATCACCCGTTTCCTTCTCGGTCTTCCTCTTCCTCATTGGCTGTTTGTTTGGCAGATTTTGGCTCCCCTATACACAGTACCACCTACCATGAGGAGGGACCCCCCTCATACTGTGACAACCAGGAGTTCCCCACCAACCACTGGGATGATAAAAGTATTCGGAGAGCTTTTATCCGAAAGGTGAGTGTGATTGGACGATGTTTATACCTTCTGTGGATTGGTTGTATGTTCCATTCTCTGCTATTGGTGAAGATAAATGGAAACCATTCTAATGTGTGTTGCTGAATGAAGATAATTGATTTGGGGGGGGCGGGGCGTAGTCCATTGTGTCCAATGATAGTCTAGTGATGGCGGCACTGGGGGTTCATGTCTCCCTGCAGGGATGGCAGTGTGTGTGTGATGGCGGCCACAACGAATGGGACTTCACATCTACCGTAACTGTGCCCACTGAGGGGACCAGAAATCAGAGCCCCGCTTCTGGGGGGGTCACTGTATAGGGACCAGAGATCAGAGCCCCGCTTCTGGGGGGGGGGGGTCACTGTATAGGGACCAGAGATCAGAGCCCCCACTTCTGGGGGGGGGGGTCACTGTATAGGGACCAGAGATCAGAGCCCCACTTCTGGGGGGGGGGGGGGGTCACTGTATAGGGACCAGAGATCAGAGCCCCGCTTCTGGGGGGGGGGGGTCACTGTATAGGGACCAGAGATCAGAGCCCCGCTTCTGGGGGGGTCACTGTATAGGGACCAGAGATCAGATCCCCACTTCTGGGGGGGGGGGTCACTGTATAGGGACCAGAGATCAGAGCCCCGCTTCTGGGGGGGGGTCACTGTATAGGGACCAGAGATCAGAGCCCCACTTCTGGGGGGGGGTCACTGTATAGGGACCAGAGATCAGAGCCCCACTTCTGGGGGGGGGTCACTGTATAGGGACCAGAGATCAGAGCCCCACTTCTGGGGGGTCACTGTATAGGATCAGAGCCTCGCTTCTGGGGGGGTCACTGTATAGGGACCAGAGATCAGAGCCCTCGCTTCTGGGGGGGTCACTGTATAGGGACCAGAGATCAGAGCCCCGCTTCTGGGGGGGTCACTGTATAGGGACCAGAGATCAGAGCCCCGCTTCTGGGGGGGTCACTGTATAGGGACCAGAGATCAGAGCCCCGCTTCTGGGGGGGTCACTGTATAGGGACCAGAGATCAGAGCCCCGCTTCTGGGGGGGTCACTGTATAGGGACCAGAGATCAGAGCCCCACTTCTGGGGGGGGGTCACTGTATAGGGACCAGAGATCAGAGCCCCGCTTCTGGGGGGGGTCACTGTATAGGGACCAGAGATCAGAGCCCCACTTCGGGGGGGGGGGTCACTGTATAGGGACCAGAGATCAGAGCCTCGCTTCTGGGGGGGTCACTGTATAGGGACCAGAGATCAGAGCCCCACTTCTGGGGGGTCACTGTATAGGGATCAGAGCCTCGCTTCTGGGGGGGTCACTGTATAGGGACCAGAGATCAGAGCCCTGCTTCTGGGGGGGGGGTCACTGTATAGGGACCAGAGATCAGAGCCCCGCTTCTGGGGGGGGGGGGGGGTCACTGTATAGGGACCAGAGATCAGAGCCCCGCTTCTGGGGGGGTCACTGTATAGGGACCAGAGATCAGAGCCCCCGCTTCTGGGGGGGTCACTGTATAGGGACCAGAGATCAGAGCCCCGCTTCTGGGGGGGTCACTG